>CM054134.1:123481211-123673711 GCA_028751875.1 Rapana venosa
AAAATAGCTATTTCCATCATGGAAAGCTGCAGGTGAGAGAAAGGCAACAACCCAGTCATTGGCGTGATGATCCCCAGGGTCGCAACAATCATTGATCTCACTACCAAGAAGAGAAGGGGCCCCCAACCCTAGACAGAGGGCGTGGAGCTTACAACAGGAGTGCAGGTCCTGTTTTCTGGACGGTCATCACCCTTTGGGAAGCAGAGGCTCAGCATAAACTACAGTCCCCTACGTGCCCAGAGGAGCAGCATCGTGACAATCACCAGTCACGAGGGGCACAACAGGTCCGGCAGAGAACTGGTGGATCACCTCGCAACATGTGGCTCAACAGGAGAGGGCAAGCAGGGGGCAGCCAACCAACCACTTCTACGCTGTCCCCAAAGGGAAAAACAGTATGACCCCACAGCAGAAGACTGGTCATCAAGACAGGAGAAGGGGCAGTGTTGTACCAGTTGTGCCAGGTCCCCGTCTCTACAGTAGGCAGTGACTCACAAAAGGGCAAGCTGACCAAGAGGACTGTTTATGTGAGGGAGAAAAAGAAAAACACAGACTCTGACCAAAGACTAAATCCTGCAATACACACATAGCAGAACATGTACAAAAGAAAAGACAACATTTGACAACTGAATATGACAAGAGTGACTGTGACAAAAAAAAGTAAAAAAATCATGACCCACTGAATGGTGCAGGACATTGTTGCAGTAATTCTGAAAAAGTTACCAGACAGAGGACTGCTGAAATCTTGATGACAATGATGAAAGGGTTCTTGGATTGGCTGCTAGCGAGAAGACAGATGATGATATACCTGACAAAATCCCGGATAATGACAAATCTGACAAGGTTGACGGGAAAAACAGACAGAGGAGGAAACAAAGACAATGAAATGACTGATAATAACATTACAACTGGGAACATCAGAACTTTGATGAGAGAGCTAGACATGACTGAATCAGAGACTGAAAGACAGATATTGATGAGTACACTGAATAATAATAATAATAATATATGGAATTTATATAGCACTGAATCTTCTAAAAAACAAACAAATCAAAGCGCTTGCACTCAATCATTTACAGGCATGCAACTCTCCTTAAACATAATGAACAACAGATTTCAAATCCATGCGCACACACCACGTACGCACACACGCACAAACCACACCACACACACACAACCACACACACACACACACAAAACACACACACACACACACACACACACACACACACACACACACACACACAGAACAACACTTAGAAGGTGAAAGATGCGTTGAAATTAGGGACAGATATGTGGGAAAGTCTCAGGTAGGAAATAAGTGTTTTGAGGCTGAATTTGAAGGGATCAAGTGAAGGCTTTTGTCGAAGTGAAAGAGGGAGGCCCTTCCGGGTGGATGGCCCCAAAACCCAGAAAAAGGACAATGGCCAACAGGGGTTTGGGGTTTTAATCTGGGTGTTCAAACAAAAAAGTATTTTCGGCTAACCGGGGAAAACGGGATGGATTTGTACAGGTGAAGACAGTTACAGAATAAGGGGGTTTGCAGATTTGTGGAGACATTTGAAAAAGGGTATTGATTTTATACTCCAGTTTTTTGTGGACAGGAAACCCAAAGGGGAAAGATGCAAAGAGGAGTGTTTGTGTTCAGATTTTTTTTTTTTAAGGACCATCGGCTGCAAAGTTTTTTTATGCTTTGAAAAAGAGGGGATAGATGATGCAGGTAGGCCAGCCAAAGAAAATTTAAAGTAGTCAAAAACCGGAAAGAATAGAGATGTGCAAGTTTGGGAAATTTTTGCATCAGGGGGGGGGTTTACGGGGAAAATCGCGCATATCCCCCTTAAAGTAGCAAAGACTGGCGGGTCGGGGTGATAATTTTTTCAAAGAGTGTGTTGTAAAAAGAATTTATTTCCCTAAATACTTCACAAGTTGGACAAAGGAACTGACAAAAGGGCCAAATTTCTCCTGAAGTTTTTTGCGATAGGGGGAAATTTTTAAGTTGGGTCCCAATGAGCATGGCTTGGTTTTAGGGCATTAATTTGTAACTTTTTCCCGAGTCATCCGTTTTGAATGTTTAAGGCAGTAAAAACATATTTGTCAGGGGGGAAGGAAATTTTCCCAACAGTATCGCTCCCCTGAAGTGAGTACATCGGCATAAAAATTTGATGATAAATATCATAAATCCCATTACCCCCATTACACCCATCGATGTGTAGGGCAACACACCCCTTCCACTCCTGCCTATCCCGGGCCCAACCCTATTCACTGATCCCCAAGAGTGCTGCAGGCTTTCATCCCCCTTTTCTACGTTCCTCCACGTTTTTTTGGCCCTTCCTTTTTTTCCCCTTCCTTTTTGGGGTCCAGGGGCAAACTTTTTCTTGGGGATTAAACTGTGGGTCTTTTCCCGGAGGAGGGCCCCAAATCCATTTCCCAAACCCCGGCGTCTGGTGAAAAAGGGTTTCCCAGCTTCTTGCCTCATCTCCGTAGGGGGTTTTCATTGGAGATCTTCTCGGGCCCAAAAAGGGAACCCGGGAAAGAATTCTCAAAGGGGCTAGGGTGTGGAAAAAACGAATTTTGGGTAAAAACCATTTCCGTAATCCCCCCAGCACTCAAAACCGAACAGGACGAAAGACACAACACAGCTCGGTAAATTTCAGCTTGGGGTTGGTGCTGTACGAGTTGATCTCCAGATATTTTTTAAACTCCCAAAACACATTCCGGGCCCTTTTTGCCCATTTCCTTTTTGGGGAAGCCTTTTTGTGCCGCCCTCGGGTTTAATGCTGCTCCCCAAGGGAAAATGTGAACGGGCCCTTCCCTGGCGCAGATCTTTTCCATTCACTTTCACGGGGGCGGGTGTTTTACATTGAGAAATTTTTTGTCCGGGTTTTTTTTGGGTGCTAATACAAAGCCCCACTTGTTTGTCCGAATTTTTTGGAGTCTGCGGGTCCCCTCCTGGATTTGTCGGTGTGTGGGGGAAAACAGCACGCCGGTCACCCCGCAAAGTCAAGGCCCTTCTAGTTTTTTAAGAACAGGCTCCACAAATCCCTTTTGGGGTGTCTTCTGTCGTCCCCTCATCACCCAAAAAAGGGCCCAAATTTGAAGAGAACTCCCTTGACTTTCACCCCATCCTTGTTTTAAACTCCAGTCTTGATTTTCAAAACATGTTGC
Source organism: Rapana venosa (assembly GCA_028751875.1). NCBI lineage: Eukaryota > Metazoa > Mollusca > Gastropoda > Neogastropoda > Muricidae > Rapana > Rapana venosa. Next base: position 123,484,374 of record CM054134.1, read on the forward strand.
TATCCCCCCACAGAGCATCTGAAGTTGTCAAAAAATTTTTTGAAAAGGGTGTACCATTTCCCGAGGGATGGCCATAGTGTCAAAAAAATACTCCAAAGGCTGTCCCCCTGTGTATCTGTAAAATGCCTTTTCGAAGCCCACAAAATTCACATACAGTTGCCCTTTCCCCACCCCTGGGGCCACTTTTCAAATTGGGGGGGGGGTTTTTGGGGGGGGGGGGGGGGGGGGGGGGGGGCGGGGAATATCTGGTCAAATACATCCTCGTTGCTTTGAACCCTGCTTTTTCCCTTTCCCAAAGCATACCCCCACAGCGTCTGAAAATTCTTCTGAAAATAATAATAAAATTTAATAAGGGTAGGGGAATTTTTAAAAATAGCGCTGAACTTGAAAAAGGCAAAAAATTTCAAAGCGCTAAAATTTTATTTCATACCACTTTAAGCCCACGGCAGATTTCTCTCCTTTAAATTCGGGCTGCTTTTCCCCCGGGAGAGCGGGAGAACGCGTCGCCACTTAGCGCTGGGGCCCACCCTTTCCCCCTTTTTTTTTTTTTTTTTCCCGGGCGCGAAATTTTTCCCCCTTTATCAAGTGGTTTTTTTCTAAAAATTTTTCCCAAAGGGACAACTCCCCTTGTTGCCGGGGGGTTTTTTTTACGTGCGCTAAAAAATTACGTGAAACACACAGGACCTCGGTTTAAATGGGCCCTCACCCCAAAAGACTAGCGCCCAGACCACCACTAAATGGTCAAAGGGGATGGGGGAAAAATTTCCGGTCCAAAGGGGGTACGAACCGCCGAAACTTTTTCAGCCCGGAAATTTTCGCTTTCTAGACAGGGCGCTTTAACCTCTAACCACCGTTTCCTTTATATAAACCTTGGCCATTTATTTTTGCTAGGCCACAGACAAAAGATTTAATTCCCCCCCCCGTTGTCCAGTCGCTCGGGGGTTCCCTTTTCCCTTGGGGGAAATTTTGGCTATCACCCCTTTGGGTTTCCAATAAACAGGTTTTTCTCTTTCTTCCATGCAGCTGTAAACCAGGGGTTTTGCAGTATGTCACTGCTAGTTCAGAATCTCCCCTTGAACATTTTCGGAAACCAAGGTTGCCTGGCCTGGTGATTTCCCCGTTCTGAGGGTTTTAAATGGAAGCCCCCAAATCTTTTTCCTTTTTTTGGGGGGTTGACTCAATGTCAAAGTCTTTTGTACATCTGGGATGTCGGCTGTCTCTTTCCCAGGTGGGGGTCAGTTGAGAATTTCCCTGGAATTTGTTCAGCCCACTTTCTTCTTGCTCTTTCCTGTTGTCAACTTTTCCCCTGTCGCCCCCTGTTTGGTCCCCCAGGCTCCTCTTAAATTTGTTGAAATACTTTCTTGTGACTTGTAGACTCCCCTTGCTCCCCCGGGGGGCCCGCCCCTCTTCTCCAGCTGGCCATGGTTTTCCTCTCTTGTCACGCGGGGGCGATTTCTCTTCATTTTCCTGGGGTGCCTCTCGTACAACTCTTCCTCCCCTCTTCGAAAGCCGGGGAAGACTTACTTCAGAAGTCTTTTTCTTGGTCTCTTTTCTTTCTTTGATGGCATTGAGGGTCTCTTTTTTGGATCCAGCATTTTTTGGCCCTTCTTTTTTTGATGGCCGATTTTTGCCCCTTGCGCCTAAATGAAAAGTTTTACAGATCTGCTTCCAGGGCGTATCTATGTCATGTTTGTTCTGTCTTTTTCCCTCCCAGGTTTAAATCTGTTCCTAATCTTGATGAATGCAGACTTCACGTTTGGGTCTCTCAATCGCTATTTTAAAAATTTGGCGCTTGTTGGTTGGTTTTGTGTTTTTTCTTCAGTTTCATCTGGATGTGTGCTGTCCCCCAAGGTAAATGATCGTTTCCCGACATCCGCACTTCGTTTGGTTCCCCCACATCCAAAAAGATCGTCTCTACATACCATTGATCATCAGAGGGCCAATCTGGTTCATTTTCTCCCCCATTTCCGCCCCTCCAAGTCAGTTTGTGGATGCCCCCTTAGGGAAAAAGGGGGGCCCTCCTTTTAAACTAAGTTGTTTAAAAGGGCCAGACCCCCACAAGTCTCTCCCCGTATCTTTTCGTTCCCCACCCCCGGTTTTCCCTGATCTCTCATAGTCAGTTTTGTCATTTCCCGACCTTGGCTTTTGAGGCCCCCCAAAGATGACAAAGGGGTCAGGGCCCGTGGGGCTTTCTCTGTCTCTGTCGGCACGGGTGGTAGAAGTTGTCTTTGCTCTCATCGTTCTGTTGTTGGTGGTGCGTACCAACTGGATGAGGGGTGATGTTGATGTCCCTTCCCCTTTCAGTTTTCGCACTCATTAGCCCTGCTGTTGAGGGGTTTTCCACCCCAAAAAGGCCCATCGCTCAACGCCCTTTCTTGGGATAAAGGGCAACTCCCCCGGGGGTGCTGGTTGTCATCTCCCCCCAAGAAAGGGGACAGTTTTTTTTCCCGGTGGTGGTTCTCAATTCCCCAGTTTCCAGCCCTTCCTCCGTTTTACTCCGGGAAACAGGGAGGTTGAATTTTTCTCATCTCTAAGGGTTACCTGTGCCAGCTTCCCTGTCTCATACATCGTTTCAAGGGTTCCCAAAGGCCTAGCTGATCTTATTTTTTGGTAGTTTTTCGGTTTTCCCCCTTATCCTGCTGGTAGTTTTCCTCCGGTTTTGGCGGGTCACATTCATACGATCTCACGGGACCCGGGGGGCCCTTTCGCACGAAAAAGTAAAAGTTTTCTCTTTTGCTTTTTTTCTGTAACTTCTTTTTTTTTTAAAACGGGACAGGGTTTTTAAGCCCTTTTGGCCCAGCCCCCAAAACCTGGGGGAAAGGGGTTTTCCCCCTTTAAAGTCGCCTTTTAAACGAAAATCCGGGTTGGGAGGCGGGGATCCTTTTCTTGCAATGCCCCGCTTTGTAACTTTCCCCTTTGGGAGCCCCCAGGGGGGATGATCAATATGGGGGTTGTTTTTTAAATATTGAAAAGGGGAGCAGTTAAAGTAAAAAAGAACAGGGCCCAGGACTGACCCCTGCAAGACTCCATATTCCTTTTGACGGGTTTTTGTTTGAATTTTTTTACAATAATTTTTCGGGAAACCCGGGAAGAAAAAGTAGAAAGTAGAGGGGTCACAAACGGGGTAAACTATGTCCCCATGACAAAAGATTTAACAAAAAGATGATGCAAGTTTTGCAGGGGAGCCGTGAACCCACAGAGCAGTAAACCACCCCAAAAGGGGACAGAGGGGAAAAGGAAAACCAGACAGCCCTCGGGATTTTTAAAAAAGCAGGCTCTATGGCCCAGGCGTGCTCCCTTCTAAAAGTAGTCCGGTAAGCAAACTGCCAGAAAGTTTCTGGAGCCAAAGCACATCCCCAAAGGGTTTGTCAAACCCCGGGGGGGGTAGTGGGGATAAGCTCCCACAAATCTATAAAATGCTCCCAAAAGGGCATGCGCCCTCAAAGAGCCTCTGACAATTTAAGCCCAAGTCCTGGCGTGCACGTCCCGGAAAATGTTTTACTTTACAGAGAAGGGTGTATTTTGGGGGGGGCCCTGGCGCCTTAAAAACCCTTGCTTCGGGGAAGTGGGGCTCGTCCCCGCCTGGGAAAGGGAGCTCCCCAGGGGGAAAGGGAAAAACCCCGATCTCAAGCCTCCGCTCCTTGCGGAAAAAAAATTCATGGGGTAAGGGTTCGGGGGTCAAAACCCCGAGGGAAAAACCCCGGGGTCGGGGGCCTTTTTTACTGGGAACCATTAAAACCTTTTACCTTTCCATGGGGGGAGACAACCCCACCCAAAAAACCAGTCAGGAGAGGGGTGGGCTCCACCTTTTGGGACATGCCCCCAAATTTCACTGCATGAAAAGAAAAAAATCCAATCCATACCGGATCAGTCGGGCGCCCGGGGCAACAAGGACTGTGGGCCCTTTGTCTCCCCTCAGGGGAGAGGGGTAAAGTAATTTCTTTCTGGGAACCCGAATCCGTGTAAAAAGATTAATTACCAAAGGAACTGGAAATTACCAGAAACAAAAATTTTCCCAAAACAAGGAAGCTACAAGGGAAATCACCCACGAACTGAAATTTGTGGGAAAAAAGATGGAAGACCCTTTTTGGGGAATTCTTTCTGAAATTTTGGACATGACCTACTATAGTGGTGAATTTTTCAAGCACACCAATGGCGAAAGGGCCCCTTTTCAACAAGAACATCAAAAACTCAGTTTCTCGGCTGCCCCCGTAACCAGTAGACTTAAAAACCATCTCCTCAAAGTAGCCCCTTTCAACTCACAGTGGTACAAGCTTATGCGCCCCAAAACAGAACCGATGATGAATAAATAAGGGAAATTTTTCATTTCACTCCAGGCACAAACGACAAAGCTAAAAAAAAAGACATCCCAATTATTCAAGGAGACTGGGGAAAGCTAAGGTGGGGCTGATTCACTGAAAGACTGGGGCAAATTATGTGGAAACCCCCTGTAATACAGCTACCAAAAGAAAGAGGACTCAGACTACTGGAATTTTTCCCCCTACAACAAAAATGGGGCTTGCGAAAAACCCTTGGGGGAAAACAAGGCATCCCGACGCTGGACAGGGATGCACCTAATTTGGGAAACCCAAACACAACCAATTGATTACATACTGGTACAAAACCGGTTTTAGATCTGGGATCATCCCGAGCCAAGACCCAGGACATTTTTTCCCGGGGCAGACATGGGGAAGACTACAACCTGGTGCTCCTTTTAACTTTAAAAAACCAGCCCGAAAAAAATCAACAAGCCTAAAAAACATCAGGCTAAAAAATTTAACCTAGAAAAATTTAAGGGCCCCCAAACCCTCCAAAAGCCTTCCAGGGGAAAAAAAGGTGGGAAATTTGCTGCACTGATTACACTTGATAAAGATGCAAAAAACAATAACCCCAAAATTTTAATGCAAGGGTGAGGGGAAAAAAAAGAACTACTTGGGAAGGGACCGGGCCCAAAAAAAAAAACCCGGACCCCAGATAAAATCCCGGGTAAGTGTGATAAACGAAAATAAATTTAAGAGTGTCCCCGTACTCAACAGAGCAGGGGAATACAGAAGGGAAACAGCAAAAAATCCCGAAAGAAAATGAAAAAGGCCCAAAAAAGAATTTGGGTTTAGAAACAATGTTTAAATATTGAAAAAAATTTTACCAAAACAACACAGAAGAGCCTATCCCAAAATTTTGAAAGAGCTCACACCAAAAGAAACAGACAAGAGTCACCACATCAAAACAAAGACGGGGCGCCTCACAGAGGGAAAAAAATAACATTAACAGATGGGCAGAGTACTGTTCAGACCAAAAACCAACAGACACAAGGGGACCCCAGTGTACATACAAGTCCCCGGGGCTCGTCAGAAGATGAAGACTTTCCTATACTTCGTGAAGAGGGTTTGGGGAGCAAAACAAAACACTGAAAAATGGGGAAAACCTTTTAGGGATTGCCCAAAAACCCGCAGAGCTGATCAAATACGGGGGGGGGGGGGGGGGGGGGGGGGGGGGGGAAAAAGGGGGGGGGGGGGGGGGGGGGGAATGACAGACAAACCCACAAAACGTCAAAAAAGATCTGGCAGACGGGAGAGTGGGGCCCAACACCTTTGGGCCCAACACTCAACACAAGCCCCCAAAAGAAGGGCAAACTACAGCAATGCCAAAAAATAAGGGAAAAAACAACCTCCTAAGCCACCATTTAAAATGAAAGTTTTAAAAATCATCTTAACAGACTAAAGCCACGGGCCCGAAAAAATCATCGCTGAAGAACCGGGGAGGCTTCCCCCCCCAAACAGAAGCACCACAAACAAATTTTCAAACCCGTGGGGTTCTTTGCGAGAAATACAGCCCACCAAAAGAAACGTAAACCCCGTCTTCGTAGACTTTTTTTTTTAAAAAGCTATCTTGGAATGCTTTTTAACAATCTTAAATGTATTTTCTTGGTTTTTGTAGATAAATTTTAGGGATTTAAAAGTGCCCGTCATATTGTAAATTTTTTCCCCTTCAATTTGGAAAGATTAAAGTGAAATTTTGGGCTTGAATTAAAATTGAAAAGGGGGTTTTTACCGTGTATGGCCAAAAGACGCATTATGGGCCACGATGAAGAAATACAACAAAGGGACAAAAGATCATTGGACCATCAAAGACTTTAAAAACAAAAGCCAAACCCCCCATGCTTTTTTCCAAGGGATAGTTTTGGGGAGTGGTTCCATACCCCAGTGGGAGTTTTGTCAAAACTGTCTCCTATCGCCAACACGTTTAATGGGCTTCCTTTTAGCGCATAATGACTGATGCCTTAGAAGATCACACTGGCACAGTCATTTTTGGGGGCGGGTAATCACCAAACCCCAGGTTTGCTGGAAAAAAAATTTGACAGACTTTTCAGGAAAAAAACAAAACTACCAACCCATGTACCACCGGACAAAACGTCCCTTTCCCAAAATGGCATGGAACATGACAAAAATGCCCAGCCAATCCTAACCCAAAATCAAAAAAAAGTTTGGGAAAAAAACTTTAGGTTTTTTAGACACTTCAAGTACCTTTTGGGGCTATTAAAGAAGAAGGTTCAAAAACCCCAAATCCTCGCAAAAGCTGCCAAACCCAAAAAGCCCAAAGGGAAAAACTCAAGACTACTTTAAAAAAACCGAAACCCTCTCTCTCAAAGGGCCAAGGTCAAGCTACGCATGCACTAGTCCTTCTACATATCTGTATGCGGGGGAATCCGGACATTTTAAAAGCAGATCTACAAAGGAAAGGGTCCAGGGGCCCAGAGATAGAAAGCCCCCGAAGACTCCTTGGCATTTCATACAAAGGACCACCTACTAATAAGGAAGTCCCAAAAAACCCTCACCCAACAAGTAAAGCACTAAAGAAAACCTGCTGGGCCACAGTCAAAAAAAAGGGAAACTCAGATGGTACGGACATGTGACAGAACAAATGGGGTTTTCCCCAAAAACCCTACTGCAGGGAACAGTGCAGGGGGAAAAGAAGGCGAGGCAGACAGAAAAAAAAATGGGCAGACAACATCACTGAATGGACAGGGAAGAGCTTCTCCACAACTCAGGCACTACACACAACCACCGCAAATTGGGGCCAGCTTGGGGCAACAAAGCAGTGTCCCTAACACCCTGGAGGGTTTTTTGGGGGCAGATTAGATGAGATGTAAATTTTTTATGATTAAAGAAACGTGATTTTTTGCATCATCTGTATTCAGTTATATTTTTTGGGGAAATTTGGGAAGGGGCCCAAAGGGCATCTTTAACTAGTGGCAGGAGGTACTGAAGAACAATGCCCTCAAAGCTTTTCGTGACTAGGAATGTTAAGGCAACGGGTCTGAATCATTTAAAACTTTAGGATTTTTTGTTTTTGGAACGGGGCAGATGGTGGATTTTTTTGCCAAATAGAAGGAATGGCTCTGGTATTTAAAGACAATGAAAACAACCTGGCAAAAACGAATGACAACTGATCAGCACAAAGTTTTAAAAGGCTTCTGCAGATATTGACTGGCCCTACAGCTTTATTTACATTTAACTTGTTGAAAAGGGTGATAACTCTAGAACTGTCTATGTTAAAAACAAGGTCGTCTCTATCACAGCTGGCTGTTACCTTTAACATGATGGTTTCCAAACTTTCTTTTAGATCACTACGTTCAAAGCGGCAGTAAAAATCATTTAATTTATTTGAAAAGGCACTGCATTCTTCTTCTGGTGACGTACAGGAGCTAAGGCAGTGCCTTGTGAAGCACCAATGTCTTATTTTGTCCTGTTAACAAGTTGTTCACCCCAGTCCTTCACCCTGGCGGTCAGGAGAGGTGTAAGTGGGGTGGTGAAGAGGTGTGAGGATTCGAACCTGGGACTGAGTGGTGACAATGGCTTATGCCAAGAGAAGCAACAAAAGAACTAAGATTAAGAGAACTCTAATGGAAAATTTTACTTAAGTTAGGTTATACTCAACTAACATCTTACAAAAGAAAATAGGGGATCTCTGACACCATTAGTGATTATTGCCCTAATACAGTTGATTTTATTGAACACTTTCTTTGAATGTTAATAATAATAATAATAATAATAATAATAAATGGAACTTATATAGCGCTATATCTTGCAAAGACAAATCAAAGTGCAGGCATTCAATCTAATCTTACACAGTCATGCAACCAATGACAAACAATCAATAGTTTAAACAAACAGATATTACAAACATGGTACGCTGCAGACCAAATCTATGAAATAAAATTTCAATAGTCAAATATTTTTCAAAAGCACACACACAAACACGCACAGGTCCAATACTTTAGCAGGGTGATGGGACATGGGTTAGTGAAGGTGGGACAGTTCTGATATGAAACAGGAGGGGAAAATCTTAGGTCTGAAATAAACAGTTCTTGAGGCTTGATTTAAAAGTGTCATAGCTAGGCTTCTGGCGAAGAGAGAGAGGGAGCTCATTGCAGGTCGATGGACCGAAATAGAGAAAGAGCGGCAGCCAACGGTGGATTGGTTGAATCTAGGTATTCGTAAGCACAAGGTATCTGCAGCAGAGCGGAGGGAACATGAAGGAGTGTACAGGTAAAGACATTCACAGAGGTAGGAGGGTGCTGCTTTGTGGAGACATTTGTAACAGAGGGTACTGATCTTATAATTTACTCTCTGTGGCACATGCAGCCAGTGGAGAGATCGCAAGAAAGGGGTAATGTGCTCAGATTTTTTCTTTCTAAGAACTAGTCAAGCTGCGGAATTTTGTATATGTTGAAGGGAGTGGATACATGATGCTGGCAGACCGGCCAAAAGAGAATTGCAATAGTCCAGACGTGAAAGAATGAGAGAAGTGACAAGTTTGGATGTTGCATCGGTGGACAGGTACTTTCAAATTGCACTAATACGCCGTAATTGATAGTAGCAGGACTGACAGGTCTGGGTGATGAATTTTTGCATAGACAGTGTGTTGTCGATAACAACTCCTAGATACTTCACAGCAGTGGATAGATTGCCGAGTTCTATTGAAGCTGTTGTAATGGAATAATAATAATATATGAAATTTATATAGCGCTGAATCTTGTAAAAAACAAGAGAGTTTGTGTTTGGTCCCAACAAGCATGGCTTTGGTTTTATCTGCATTTAGCTGTAATTTGTTCTGTGTCATCCAGTTTTTAATATCTTCAAAGCAGTGGGCCATATTTGTCAGGAGAGAAGGCGGATTTTCAGGAGCAATACTGCTTTGAATCTGAGAGTCATCTGTATAAAAAATGATGGCTCATTTGATGACAGTTAATTATATGTGACAGCGGGGCACCACGGTTTTCCTACCTACCCATTTTATTGTCTGTCAACTCGTGATCCAGAGGTCGCGGGTTCGATTCCGCTCGGCTCGGTGTTGTGTCCTTGGGAAAGACACTTTACTCCTATTTTCCTCACTCCACCCAGGTGTACAAGTGGGTACCAGCTCTGCTGGGGAAGTATCTGGCGACAGACTAGCCTCCTGTCACAGGGGTGGTGAAAAACCATCAGTTCCCTTAACGCTACAGAAACCGGGATAAGCTCCGGCTCTATGGGCCTTCTGGCTCGAAAGAGCATACTTTTTTTTAAATTTTTTTTTTTACACTTGTTCCCCAGTGACAGCTTTCTGGAAAAGTATTGAAAACGTTATGGCTATAGAAACTGGGGAAAAAAGGTCTCTCTCTGTAACTTTTGTTTTATATGGTTACAATGTCAGGGATCAATGGGTATTAATTGTTGAATTAAATAAGTCATATTGACAGGAAAAATGTGTATTAGTAAAATAAAAATGTAAAAAAACACCCAACAAAATCGATGCAACACTATGAAGTGGTCTTTGAACAAGAAGCAAGTTGAGGAATCTTATATGTTAATAAATATATTGCTTTTGGAGTAAACATTAATAAAACAGGTTACCTTGATTAAGACAGAGTGAGGTGAGGGGGGGGGGGGGGGGGGGGGGGGGGGGACGAGAGAGGAGGGAGGAGTGAGGGAGAGGGGACATGGGGAGGGAGACAGGGGTGGGGAGGGGGAAGAGGGGATATGGAGGGTGGGATGGAGGAGAGAGGGATAGGGGAGTTTGGGGAGAAGAGTGGGGATGGAAGGGGAGAGAGAGAGCGGTGGGTGAGAGATCACAGTGCACAACACTCTAGAGCAACAATAAACGTGACAGATGTAATCATTTGCCACATCCTTGATGAAAGCAGGCATGAGCTTTTCACTAAAATGCAGAATTTAACCCCGAGGATTGTTTACAATACCCCAATATTCATAGATTGCACCTTTCATCTCACACTGGTGCAGTTTTTGCAGCAGATACCAGGCAGCAGAGAGTGAAGGGTTTGTAGATTGTAAACGTTAATGAGAAGAAGAAATTCTGTCATTACATAAACTGTGTATTGTCTTGAATTTGGTTTGTGACTCCCCCCCCCCCCTCCACCAACCAAGATAAGCAAAAACACCCAGACGTGTGTGTGTGTGTGTGTGTGTGTGTGTGTGTGTGTGTGTGTGTGTGTGTGCGTGCGTGCGTGCGTGCGTGCGTGCGTGTGTGTGTGTGTGTGTGTGTGTGTGTGTGTGTGTGTGTGTGTGTGTGTGTGTGGTGTGAAAGTCAAAGTCAAACTTTTATTTTTCAGATGGTACATTGAATAAGCAGTGCATTTGCTTTTTTTTTCATCAAGCCATCTATCTAAAGAAAAAGAAAGAGAGAAAAAAGATAATATATATGCAGACATAGAAGAAAAAAACCTAATCAATGATCAACCATACAAATCAAACAAGAAAAGACAATAAAATATGCATACATGGAATAAAAAAACCCACAAAACCCTGAACAATATTAAACCATACAATTAAAAAATCTGGAAAATATATCCACCATAATACAAACAAGCGACAAACAAAAACCAAACCATAACAAACAAAGAAGACAAACAAAATATAAAAAAAGACACACCAACTGCTTCCCCCCCCCCCCCCCCCCCCCCCTCACATACACATTCACACAAAAACCTTCAACCATACAAACAACTCAATAAAACAAACAAAAAAATAAACCAGCAAGAACAATCACAACAAGCAAATAAACAAGCAAACAAACACAAACATGCATACAACAACAACAACAGCTATAATAACTAACATAAGACAAGAATAACAGCCAAAACAAATGAAGAACAATATAGAACTAACAAAAGACGAAAAAAAAGAGTCCAAAATACCCCCCTTCCCCTCCCCAAGAAACCACCATAAAACCCAAAACAAACAAACAAACAAAAAGCAAAATAAACCAGAACTCCACCCACACCACCACCTACAATAACAACAACAACCAAATGGATATAAACAGAGGAAACTGATGTATAGTTTCCTTTTAGATGATTTAAACACTTACATACAGGTACACACCCTCACCCAAATCCCCTTCACCACATATACTCATATATAAGGAAAAACAGAATAACTAAGCAGGCATTGGAATCAGAACAAAAAAGTATAACAAAGACATCCATTCCCTCCCTCTCCTATGGTCATATACACCCATGTACATATGCTTAAAATTTTTTGTATTTTTATTAAAGGCAGAACAAGGTTAATCCTTCCATCAAAGAATACATTCAGGCAATATAAACCCATGCAGCAATACTAACATCAGCAATAACAATTTAGGTCATCTAATACAATAAAAAATAAAATAAACAGCGACAAAATAAAATAAACCAGCATATTTTTGTGTAACAAAAACGGAAAAGAGGCCCCAAACAACAAGAAAGTAAAAATCCCAAACCGAACCAATCACACAACACACAGGCACTCACACACGTATACACACACACACACACCAGATTCAAAACCTGTTGGGGTAAATATCATATCAACCCATATGTAGATCAGTGCTTACACATGTACTCTATATGGATATGAAAACTTGGGTCATATCTGATCTTAATGACAAGAATAACATCAGTGACACTTTAATCACTCTCTTAAGTTTACAAGTCCTGTTCTGAAATTCTGTTCATGAAATTTCCTTTTAGATGTGTTTTATACTAATTTTTGCTTTTAATTTCATTTCAAGGGGAGTTTATTCCATAGGTCACTTCCTGAATACAAGAGGCTCGATTTGTGTGTGTGTGTGTGTGTGTGTGCGCGCGCGCGCATGTGTGTTACACAAGCACACATGGCTTGCTTCCTTTTCTTGTAAGATTATTCTGTTTGATAATGTTTTGCACATAAAACAAAAATCTTTACCCTCCCAACTTGACATAGCCTAAATGCTGATAGTAGTCAACCAGTGTCAATCACAAAATGCCCTAGGCTAAAAAGTTAGTTAACACCTTTTTACACACACACACATTCAACAGTTACAGGCCTGTGAGCACTGTGAAAATCTGTGTTGTCCTTTCGTCACTGGTTAAGTCATTGTCATTCAAATCTGTGTTTCGGAGACTCAACCAATCGACTGTCAGCTTAGAACTTTTTAATTAGTAATGTGTAGCAAAAGATATGACCAAACTGAATTCCCCCTCCGAAGATGAATAACCAATGACATTCGTTCTAAGCTGCTACATATAAAGAGCAATAACTCTTCGTGCTCCAGCGGAAGTCGTGCACATGGAGGCAGCCATATTAAGCATTACAGATCTTGCTTAACGATGCAATCTGTTATCACTGATTATATCAAGATGTATGCTTTTATCGATGACTGCCAATATTAAAACAAAGTAACTTTGATGGTGATAACCATATGAGCTGAGGATTGGAGTGCTTCGGTCGGGATTGTGCTGGGACCACAGAATCTCTGTTCCAACTCAAAATGGCGGACATAGAGGCTCTCACAAAGGTGAGTACTGAAAATTGCCTCTTTAATTATGATTAAGCGGAACCATCTTGGTCAATTAAAAAAAAAATTATTGTGACGATGAGATTATACAAAGAAGAAAAGTGTACGGCCTAAAGGGTAGAATGTGTTCAGATTATCATCTCGTTGGTCACATGACCAGGCAAAGATCTCTTGTCAAAGACAGATGGAGAGATTTGAACGAGTTGCAGCTCAGACATGATATAATGGAGCTGTATTATGATTTTTATTGTATTTAAGTGAACAGTAAGTGGAAATAAAATTGGCATGCCCTTACCCCAAGACACATGATTTTTTACCATAAAAATTCATGTTGAGCATGCAGAAATTAGAAATCTGTTCAAAACTGTCAGCAGCCATACTGATCACAAGTGTATTAAAGCTCTTGTCAAGACTATAATATATTAAGAGGAATTAAAAAAAAAATGATGATAGCCTTAACTGCCTTAAGTAAAACAAGTAAATATTGTGAAGGTGATTCATATGAACTGATGTTAGGAGTACTGCAGCATTGTGTTTAGGGCTCCAGAATCTCTTGTGAGACACTGAGAGATTTGTTCTGGTAATTACCAATAACCTCTTTTCTCATCATTAAGTGGATCCACTTTAAATACAGTGTATGATTTTACTGATGATGAGATGATACAAAGAAAATTTTATTAGGGTTGAGGGGCTGAATGATAATAATAATAAATGGAATTTGTATAGCGCTATATCTTGCAAAGACAAATCAGAGCAACAACTGAATGAGAATGAGTTGAGATGACACATCATATTGATCAACCACTTCTCTTCTCATGCCACATGTTACCTGTAACCTATTTATGCACATATTTAGTATAAAATCACAACTATGACGTTAATCTGTCATAGGTGTAGGTCCACATTATGTTACCGATAGGATTCAGTTTTATGTTCTGATTCATGTTTCTTCCAAATACTTCAAACAAACTAAATCTTTTGGCCAGCATGCCTTTTCATATTCAGCCCCTTCTGTTTGGAACACATTCCCCCAGGATCTCCATATTCTTCTCTTCTCTTCATTCAAATCCATTCTGAAAACATCTTTTTAACATTATCCCATGTTAAGGGAGAAAACCCCACGTTCCCAGTACATACATGTGCACTGTGCGCAATTGTATGCTATCCTTTAACCCAGTAGCAGGGGATGCGGAGGGAAGGGTTAATAGATGGTTGGTTACCCTATGGCAGGTTCCTTGTAGGGAAAAGGTTAATGTTTGCTATATTATTATAATGTATTAAATTTAAATTACAAAGAAGAGGCAGACCAAGGAAGAGCTGGGAGGATAACATCAGCGAATGGACAGGCCTAGAACTCAACAAAACCCTGAGAAAGGCAGAACAGAGAGAGGAATGGAGGGAACTGGTTGTTGAGTCTTTGAGGGTGCCCCCACGGTCGTCAGACTACGGGACAGATAGATAGATAGAGATAGATGTGTGAAAATCTACCTCCGATAAACAATATAAAGGTTCAAAATGCATGTGGGTGTGGACAAAATGAACATCTAGTAGCAGGCAACAAAGTATCCAAGATACTAGATAGTTTACTAATCTTGCACAGATGCAACAACTTGAATAAGTCACTGAAGTTGTCTATTGATCACCCCAGTTGGGTGGATTTTTGTCAAAGTTCAAAACAATGTCATTTTATGAAGCAAGGCAGAAATAGTCAAATAGTGCATTAAATCCTATGTAACTGATGAAAGCACTGCTTGGAAGCTAGGTTAGCAAAACAGCAATAAATAAAACAGTGTTTATTCTGCACGTGTGATAAATGATATTAACCTGCAGGAGATGGTGAGCAAGAGAACTCTTACACCTGTAGTTATCTTTAAAGAGCTGACACAAACTGATCAAGATTTGGCACTTTTGTTTTGACTTGAGACTATTGTGACAGTGAAACAGGTAAAAGGCAGCAACTGAACAAGATTTAAATGCAACTGGTGCCCAACACTTGACTTTTTATGAAATTTCCAGCTGATTGATTTTTTGTATAGTTTATCATTTTATGGAAAAAAATATGTGAACAAGATGAGAGATCATTCTACTTTTGGTTTCCACAAGTGGACATTCTGTCTCAAAGTGCAGCACTCTATATCATTTGCTCATTAAATGGGTAGATATGGCGTCTGACTTCGTAAGAGAGAAGTTATGACTTGAGATACAGATTTTTTTTTAACCAATCCAGTTTAATCCAATCAACAAGATACTGAAATCTACGGAAGTTTGATAGGTTTTTGTTGTGGGTTTTTGTGTGGGTTTTTTGCTTCAAAATGTGTAAACAAACCAATTCCAGTATAAACATACCATAACAACAGTTTGACAGTAACTCAGATCTTATGCCCAAAAGTTTTGTAAGTGAAATAACCTAGAGCCCCTTTCAGTTCACAGCACACACACGCACGCACGCATGCACACACATATAGTCACACACACATACACGCACACATTTTCTACATGTATTATTTGTGGTCATAGCATATCTGTTGATGATATTTTAATATGCCACATGCTGAAAGATTACATACCTACCTTGGCTACCTATTCAGTATCTTACCTCATTATTGTCATCTGCAATCTTCAGTGATCTTTTATTGATTTATGATTTTTAAAAAATTGTTATTGCATAAGCCATTTCATGCATGTGGTTCTTTGTTATAATTAGTCCCCCATGGAGAAGCTGAGGTCTCTGGGATCTTGCTTGCCAATGACCAATATGTTATACATTTTTTGTGGGAACACCTTTCCTGTTACCTTTTAATATGGACTTGAAAGACATTCTATTCTCTTTGTGTGGAATATATTTCCTTTTGTTGATTATTGTTGGAAATTATGCAGTTGTTATTGCGCCTTTGTTAGGTATTATTCAAAATGTGACTTTTTTTGCACAGTTTAAAAGTCATTAATAGCTGCATATTCTAGCTTTCATTTTAAGTGTTTTTCCATTCTTGTGTTAAAATAACAATAAGAATTAACCAGCAGGTCCCATATTGATTAACAATTTAACTGGCCAGTTACAGCGACTTCCGCCGTTAAATACTCTACCCGAGACCGTTAACGAAAAATCTCAGTATTCATGGACACTGGTGAAGGCCAACCAGAAATCGTAACCATCGGTTACTTTCACACACACACACACACACACACACACACACACACACACACACACACAGGGATTATATATATATATATATAATAATAATAATAAATGGAACTTATATAGCGCTATATCTTGCAAAGACAAATCAAAGCGCATTATTTTTATATAGATATATATTTTTTTAATATATATATTATATGTTGTAAAGAAAGCAAAAGGAGGAAAACGATAACAATAACAGCAAACAAAACAAAACAAAAAACACTATGGGAACTGTATATATGAATTAGTATATAACTTATGCCCCCCCCCCCCCTCCCCCCCAACAACAACAACAACAAAAACAAACAAAAAAAAGATTTGTGAGATAAAATGTACACTTGTACATTAGTTGCCACATACCAGAAATTCAGTACAATTATTGTGCTTCAGCCTACTGACAGACTGTGAGACACTAGGACAGACTCATCTGCACAGTGTCAATGTGTGGTGGACATTGATTTGCTTTGTATTGCACTGCACCGTATTACACTGTATTCTATTGTATCGTATTATACTGTATTGTATTGTACTTCCTCCAATGGTGATGCCGGGGACCTATCAGTATAAATAGCATCCCCACATTTTGGAAATTTTGTGCTAGAAATTTCCTCTTTTCTATCAGTCTCTTTGTTTCTTCCTTGTTCCTTTTCTTCCTGTCACCTTCTTGTCTATTTTCTGCCTTCTTGGTCCATTCTCCTGTCTTTTTTCCAGAAAGACTTAAAAAATATAACAATTCTCTCTTGTGCCGAAGTCGGATGTGCTGGGCCTGACTTGTCAGGCGCTTAATCAAGTTAATGGCAGCTCAACGCATTTTCGCTCATATAACAGACAATAGTTGCTGTCTTTAGGAGCATTCTATGAAGAAAAATAAATAGTGCACTGTACTGCACTGTATTGTATTACACTGTATTGAATTATATATTACTTTACCCAAAGTGGCTTTCTTTTTTCTTTTTGGGTTTGTTTTTGTTTGGGTCTTTTTTTGTGTCTGTATTTTGCTTCACATTCTTACTCCTTTTGACTTAAAAGACCCTGAGGTAAAGGATTCATTTTCTGAAAGTGACATAAGATTTAGCTGTAGTATCAAAATTAAAATTAAGCTGTGCAGCTGATTTAGTTATAGAATGTTTTTACCTCTTAATGTATCATGTTTTGAAATGCAGCATCTTCATAAATGCTGAAGAATAGATTCAGCTAGTGCTAATGCATTTATATTAATTTAAAGGTGATACCATGCATAAACTTATAAAGCTCACTTGCATGATAATAATGCACACATCTCTTCTTCCTTTTTTGTCATGTTTCTCCCAGGGGAGGTTTAACATTGATGAGCTTTCTCCATCTCTCTGTTTTGAGCTTCTTATTTATGCCCCTTTCTCTAAGATCATCTGCAATACAGGTAGCCCAGGTTTTGCTAGGTCTTCCCTTTGGTCTCTTTCCATCCACTACGAAGTTCATTGCTCTTTTTATGATGTGGTGGTCTGCTTTCCATTGAACGTGCCCAAACCAGCACAGTCTATTGCTACTAGCTACACTACAGACTTCAGATCATCAACTTTGCACATTCTCCATAGTTCTTTATTCGTGATCCTGTCTTCCCATTTGATCTTTGTCATGTAATGTAGCGTAGCATTTCAGATAATAATGCACACACATGATTTCATATTTTTGCTGAGTAAAATATCACATTGAACCATTATCAAAATACAGTATTGTAGTGTGTGTGTGTGTGTGTCCGTGCCAAGGTTTTGTTGGCATAAAGCCTCTTATAGCTTTGTTTTGACCATATCAAAGTGTCGGTAAAATACAAAATTTGTGCACAACGTGTGCTTGCACACACACACATACTTGCACTCACACTCAGCATACATAGATGCATTTCTGAGAGACGTAGGTCTACTGAGTAAAAAATGTTTGTTTTTCAAGAGAGGTAAATAAGTGTTCAAATTAAGCTTAAGTTCATCTACCTTTTCACACACACACACACACACACACACACACACACACACACACACACACACACACACACACACACACACACACACACACACACACACACAAGTATCTTTATTTAATTATTGACTCCTTCAACACATTGAAATTCATCTTGAATGATCAGTGACAAATACAAAGTCAGTGATGAGTAAATCACATATAATAATTATGTAACTTCTGTAGTTCAAAATCATGGTTGTAATTCTAGTAAATTGTACTAGTACTAAAATAGTACCATGAGATAGTTCACTGTGTATACTACTCTGATTTTACAGAGTTCCCTCCCCCCCCCCCCCCCCCCCAGCTATAGCACATTAGGAGATCTGTTTAACATGCTGATGCATCTTGAGTTTAAAATACAATAAACACTTTCCACTTTGAACACTACTGTGGACAGACAGGCTCTTACATACATACACTCACTCACTCACTCACTCACACACACACACACACACCACATACACACACACACACACACAACACACACACACACAGACACACACACACACACTCACACTCTGTCTCTGTCTCTGTATCTCTCACACACATAGACATACACACACACATGTATGCATTTCACTATTAGATATTACATACTGTGTGTCTACAGTGCAGAGGGAAGCGTACAGATACTTTACATTTCCAGGCACTCACAGATTCTGATGATTAATCACACAAAGAAAAAGAAACACACACATTGACGCATTTGACATTTTATGATTTGTTCTTTTTTTCCCCCTCTAGTTTAAAAAAAAATCTAAATCTAAGTGTGGAACACGGTGTGTGTGTGTGTGTGTGTGTGTGCGTGTGTGTGTGTGTGTGCGTGTGTGTGTGTGTGTGTGCACGCATGTGTGAGTTCTGCAGTGCATTTTCTTTCTGTGGGTTTTTTTGTGTTTTGTTTGTTTGGCTTGTGTGTGTGTGTGTGTGTGATTGGTTTTTTCTTCTGGTTTTTTCTTGTCTTTGAATCAGTTTCATTATTGATCAAGTTGTTTTTCTTCCTAGATAGATGGTTTGATGAAAAAACATGAGTGCTTATTCCATTATCCATGAAATAAAAGAATAAAAAAAAAAAAAGCAAATGCATTGCTTATTCAATGTACCATCTGGAAATAAAAAATTTGACTTGACTCTACTCACACACACACACACACACACACACGCGTTTGCGCGCGCATGTGCATATGCATACACACAAACGCACAGTCATACACCCACACACGAACAGTCGCAGACACACACCACTACTACTACAGCCACTATCCATTTTTATTTTAGCATGATTCTATTGGGTGCTCTTCACTAGTGACTTCTTTTACTTTTTTTTTTCTTTCAGCTTTTTATTGCTGCTTCTTTCAATGGATATAAAACCTAATTAAGCTGAACACTTGTTAGCTGCCTTGCAAAATATTCACTCGTCATCGTTTTCATTAGTAGCAGTATCATTATCATTACTATTTCCATTGTTGTTGACATTTACATGCATAACTCACCCTCAGTTCATACTCAGAATATGATTACTGATAGCGTCATGGTATATAAAATAGTGAGAAAAATTGGGTGTTCTAAATTGTATGATCCTACTCAGCAACACCATGATGGATAGATCATAGAGTGTTATCCCTTCTCCAGGCAACGCATGCGCAGTGAAAGACTTTTCAAGATTTCGGAATGGAGTGTAAAGGTTGTAATCCAAAGGTTAACTAATCAAAAGTGGTTAGGCCTAGTGTTTCATGAATACAAAAACCATTGGTCACCAATTAACCACTGGTTAACTACCCAAGTGATGTTAATTTTAACCACAGGGTTAGTACTTACGGAGAGTTCTCCATGAATAGCGGCCCTGGCAATGGAAGCATCCAAGAGTTTGAAATTGAAACCAACTTTAAAGAGTGGACTTGGTCATCAAGATTTACCTCTTTGTTTGGACTTGAGTTGCTATGATTTTTATGAAACAGGTTACTAACTTTATTGCAGCTGGTGCCCAACACCTGTGCTAGCTCTAAACAAAATAATCAATATGGTACTTTATGGGAAACTACATGAATGAGAAATATTCATTGTACTTTTGGCTTTCACCAATCATCAATGGCCCCTTTGTTTCAAAGTGCGGCCTATTCTTTGCTGACTAAATTGGTGTGTGGCATCCAAAGATTACTTTCATCATTTAAATATTAAAAACAAATTAAATAGTTATAAACTTAAAAGATTTTGTTTACATGAAACCAACAAACCTATTCCAGTATACAGCCTACCATTACCACTCTCAAATACATCATACTTGAAGTACTGTAAATGAAATGATAGATTGATCTATCCTCTCTTAACACACATACACATATGTCTCACACACATACACACTCTCACACTCTCACTCGCTTGCTCACTTGCTCACCCTCCCTATTATATTTCAATATAACTTGCTCACCCTCCCTGTCATATTTCAATATCTTAGTATTATGTGTAACAACTATGTGTACTATTCTACAATATGAAGGCGTTCAATTTTTATGATCTATAAGTTTGGCCTTCTCTAGTTGATTTGTGTGGGGTTTTTTTTGGTTTGTTTTTGGTGTATGTGTGTGTAAGGGGGGGGGGGGGGGGGGGGGGGGGTTGGGTTTGTGTGTGTGAGTGGGTTGTTGTTTTTTCTTCTTTTTTCTCTTTTGTTTGTTTGTTGTTGTTTTTTTTCTTGTTTGTTTGTTTGTTGGAGGGTGGGGTTTTTGTTGCTGGGTTGTTGTTGGGGTTTTTTTTTTGTTTTTTTTGGTTTTTTGTCTGTCTGGGTTTTTTGTGTGTGTGTTTGTTTTTTCTCTTTTAAAAACAAGTTTTTTCCCCCTTTGCTTCTACTGTTTGAAAGTATGAGTATTGGGTTCATTATTAATATGTGACCCTACGGTCGGGGACTGGAGTAAAAAAGCACATGAGTACTTATTCATTGTCCTGGTAAAAAAAAAAAATGTCTTACTTACAATGTGTAGATGTTCTTTTTATGACTTTATTGGGGTTTTTCTCCCCTCTTTATTGTGTGAGTATATGGGTATTGCACTTACTTTATCATCATAACATTCAATTTGTATGAGTATAATCAAAAAGTGTTGATGTTGATCGTGTGCTATGTGAGTATTATATAATTAGTATTATCCCTAAAACACACGCACGCACGCACGCACACACACACACACACACACACACTTAAACACATTCTCTCTCTCAATGACTATAGGTTTAGATTTCTTCTTTTGTTTTGTTTCTTGTTTTTATTATGTGAATGTATGGGTATCGGGTTTATTTCATTATCATGACATATAATTTGAACGAGTATAATCAAAAATGAGTGTTGATGGTGATCGTGTACTGTTTTGGGAATTATATATTGGATATTATCTCTGAAATACACACACACCTCTGTCTCCCTGTCTCTGTATATCTCACCTTTTATCGTATTGCTTATAGTTATAGTGTATCCTGATGAAGGATTCATACTCAATACTTTATTAGGCTTGTCCGTTGTACTTAAGTTTTAATGAGTGTTCTATTTCAATATCTTATTGTTATATGCAACAAGTATATGTACCATTTGACAATGTGTGGATGTTTATCCTTATGACTTATTAAGTTTGGTTGTTGTTACTTTTCTTGGTTTTGTTGTTGTTCTTGTTGTTGTTTGTTTTTCTCTTTTTTCTTCTTTTGTTGATTTGGTTTTTCTTTCTCCTTGTTTGTTTGTTTTGGTTGGGGGTTTGTGGGGGGGGGGGGGGGGGGGGGGGGGGGGGTTTAGTTGTTGGGTTTTTTTGGGTTTTTTTTGGGGGGGGGTTGGTTTTTTGTTTTTGTTTTTTTGTTTTTGTTGGGGGGGGGGGGGGGCTGTTTTGAAAAGGGTTATTTCCCCTTGTTTCTACTGTGAGAGTGTATAAGTGTTGGGTTATTATTAAGATGTATCCCTACGGGCGGGGACTGGATGTAAAAAAGCACATGAGTGCTTATTCATTATCCTCGAAATAAAAGAGATTGTCATTGTCATTGTCCCTTCCTTCCTGTGACTGATTTAGTTTAAGATCTGTGAATATTTATTGTTGTTTATTTCTGTTTGGTGGTTGTCATTTAAAAAAACACACCCAAACAATTATTATTTGTAAATTTTCCTTGACTCATTATTTTTTTTGTTTTTAATCGTAAATTTTCCTTGACTGAGGGCTGGATGTAAAAAAACGCCATCATGTGGGCTTATTCTTTTCCCTCAATAAAAAGTTTCAAAAAGTTTCTCTTCTCTCTCTCTCTCTCACACATGCACGCATGCATGCACACACACACACACACATGTAAAATCCTTCGGATGAGACTATAAACTGAGGCCCCGTGGTCGAACGCATGCAGAACATCTTGCGCACACGTTAAATCCTGTTCCGCTTTTCAGAAGAGTAGGCCATTGTGTGCCGGTGGGAATGGATGACAAAATTTACAAAACCACATAGGTGACATACACACAGGGACTGGATGTAAAAAAGCACATGAGTGCTTATTCCATTATTCTTGATATAAAAGAATAAATTAATTAATTAAATAAAAAAAATTAATTAGCACACAGTACACACTTTATCTGTATTTATTGAAAATTTGAGACTTTCATGGGTTGCTAGTTTATTGCCAAGTAAATACTTATGAAACAAATAGTCTAGTTTACACAAGCCTGTCCAAGAACTGATCTGGTAATTCTTCTCTTATCTAGAGCTGCGTTCCCTTTCCAGGTGGCATGCATACTGCAGCATAGTGCCTGGTCTTCTCCTGTCCTTGTACAATTTTTTACAGGAGGTCAGGCCTCATCCAACACATTCTGACTTCAGAGCAGCTCATTTTTTGTAAGTAATGCATGCTGGGTATGTCTGTGTTTCTGTAAGTCAGTCAGTCTTCAATTTTAACATCTTTCCACATAAAGTGATACCAGACAACCCTAATATAGGAGACTGAATACGAGAGCGAGAGAGGGAGAGAGAGAGAGAGAGAGAGAGAGGGGGGAAGGGGGGGAGGGGGGGGAAGAGAGATCTACTTTATGTGATTGCATGTGCATGTGTGTGTGTGTCCCTGCATGCATGCGTGTGGGTGCTCATGTGTGTACAGAATAGTAATAACCAACACACAAAAAATAGTGATCTTAACATGAACAGATCAAGAACAGAAATTAAAAAAAAAATACTAATAGTAATAATAAAAAAATTGAAAGTAAAAAAGAACTACAACAAATGCCCTATAGGACTTAACAGTAAACCTTTGGCAATGTCAATTGTTAACTTAACATTGTTCAAAACTTCTTCAATGGAATTCTCAGAAAAGGCAGGGAGATGAGGTTTTAACTTCTCACATTCAAGTATGACATGGGTATTTGAAAGATATTCACCACATAAGCATTGAACATCCTTGCTGAATTTTGTCATGAATGCATTTAATCTTATCCTGAAAAATAATGCCTTGAGTTGTCTTTCCTTACAGCATTTGTATGAATCTCTAAGTGATTAATGTATTCAACTACACTTTTACCACTGGGAGTTGAATGTGAAAGCGGATTGTTTTGCTGATGCTTTTCTATAAATTTGTTTAAGGATACTTCTTCTAACAACCAATAAGCCTCTGCAATGGATAGAGGGACATGCAATTCTATAGACCCCTTTTCATTATGTGCACCTTTCTTCGCAGCCCGATCAGCCCACTCATTAGAAAATAATCCTATATGTGAAGGTATCCAGCAAAAGGAAACATAGATTCCTCTTAAGCGCAGAAGATTTATGAAGTATTTGACGTTTAGTATAAGTTTAGTAGATTGCTTATAAGTTATAGACTTTAACTTTTTAAGGCATATACTTAGTACTGATTTTGAATCCACACAAAGTAATATATAAAAGAAAGAGTATGGATGATCTAAAATGAAATTTAAAGACATGACAATAGCGATCAGTTCAGCTGTAAAAACAGATCGATTTTTACCAACATGATATGACTTTTCTATTTTTAGTGCTGGTATGACAAATGCTGAACCTGCTTGATGATTGTCTAAAAGTGAGCCATCTGTATAAATTTTAAGACAATGACAGTAATTATGTTGTATATATGTGAATGAACATTAACTGCCATTATATTTGGATTCTCATTCTTTTTCATGTTGATATAATCAACAATTTCCCAAGCAGGACAAACTGGAATTGCCCCTTGTGGGTCTACATCATATTTTAAAATTTCAGAACGCTCATAAAGATCTGATGTGTAGGTATTTATTGTCATCAAAGAGTTTATGTTTCGGGCTCTTTTGGGAAAATCACTTTCAGACCTCATTTTTATTTCTTCTGAAGCAAAGTTTTCAGATGTAGAACTTCTCAGAATATATTTGGCACATACAAGTTGTTGGTACTCATCAAGTGGTGTCATTCCAATTTCTTTATTATCTTTTCTATATAAAAAAAATTAAGAGACCTCCATGCCACAGCACTATCACTGTTGGCCAATAATTGTTAAGCCGTGATGTTGTGTGCCTTACGGTCTCCACCTATATGTAAGCTTATACACAGGACACAATTAAGTTGTTCTTTTCAAGTTTAATACTGGACACATGCTGTAAGTTGTCTGTATTGATGGCATCATTCTTTTCATGAAGTCTGGCCATTTTTTTAATAATAATAATATATGGAATTTATATATCGATGAATCTTGTAAAAACAACCAAATCGAATCGCTTGCACTCAAATCATTTACACGCATGCAACTCTCTCCTTAAACATAATGAACAACATATCTCAAATCCATGCGCGCGCACGCATGTACGTACGCACGCACACAAACACACACACACACAAATACACACACACACACACACACACACACACACCACACACACACACACTCGCAAACAAACTTAGGAGGTGAAGGATGCTGTTGAAAATTAGGGACAGATATGAGGGGAAGTCTCAGGTAGAAAATGTGTTTTGAGGCTGGATTTGAAGGTGTCAAATGAAGGCTTTTGGCGAAGTGAAAGAGGGAGGTCATTCCAGGTGGATGGACCAAAATAGAGAAAGAGCGACTGCCAACAGTGGTTTGTTTGAATCTGGGCGTTCAAAAGCACAAAGTATCTTTGGCTGAACCAAGGGAACGGGATAGAGTATATAGGTGAAGACAGTTACAGAGAAAAGAGGGTGCAGATTTGTGGAGACATTTGAAACAGAAGGTATTGATCTTATGCTTCAGTCTTTGTGAGACAGTGGAGAGATCGCAGTAGAGGAGTGATGTGTTCAGATTTTTTCTTTCTTAGGACCAGTCGAGCTGCAGAGTTTTGTATGCGTTGAAGAGAGTGGATAGATGATGCTGGTAGGCCAACCAAAAGAGAATTACAGTAGTCTAAACGAGAAAGAATGAGAGATGTGACAAGCTTGGAAGTTGCATCAGTGGACAGATACTTGCGAATCGCGCTTATGCCCCCTAATTGATAGTAGCAAGACTGGCAGGTCTGTGTGATGAATTTTTTCATAGAGAGTGTGTTGTTAAGAACTACTCCTAAATACTTCACAGAGTTTGCCAATGGAGCTGAAGCATTGCCGAATTCTATTGAAGTTTTTGTGATGGAGGAGAGTTTATGTTCGGTCCCTATGAGCATGACTTCGGTTTTATCGGCATTAAGTTGTAACTTGTTCTGAGTCATCCAGTTTTGAATGTCTTGAAGGCAGTAGGACATTTTTGTCAGGAGGGAAGGCAAGTTTTCAACAGTATCACTGAAGCTGAGTGTCATCGGCATAGAAATGATGATCAATATAATGGTTGTTTATTATATGTGAGAGTGGAGCAGTGTAGAGAGTAAAGAGAACAGGGCCCAGGACTGATCCCTGTGGGACTCCACATTCCATTTTGACAGGTTGTGATTGAATTTTGTTTACAAATACTTTCTGGAATTGGTCTGTGAGGTATGAAGTAAACCAGGTGAGGGCTGTGCCATTAATACTAAACGTATTTTGGAGGCAAGAAAGAAGAATTGAGTGATCTATAGTGTCAAAGGCTGCAGATAAGTCAAGAAGAGTGAGGAGAGAGATTTTTCCTGCATCAGAAGCAAGTAGAAGTGTATCTAAAGGGTGGACTAGGGTGGTTTCGGTGCTGTGGTTGGGGCGATAGGCAGATTGAAAAGGGGGAAGATCATTGGAATGAAGGTGACTGTTGATCTGTTTGAGAACAACTTTTTCTAGTACTTTAGAGACAAAGGGTAAGTGTGAGACAGGTCTATAATTCTTCAGAATGTTGGGATTGAGGCCGTGCTTTTTCAGCAGAGATGTGACTATTGCAGTTTTAAGAGATGATGGAAAATTGCCTGACACAAGAGATGAGTTACTATTTTAGTGATAATAGGTACCAGTTGTGGAAGGCATTGTGAGAAAACAGGAGCAGGTATGGGATCAAGGTCGCATGATTTTATAGTCATTTCCTTCAGAATTGTCATGATTTCTTTTTCACTTGTGGGATGGAAGGAAAAGAGAGGAGTGCCAGTGAACTGGGGGATCAGGAGGCGCAGGCTGGAAATGAGTCTGATCCAGTCTGGAGCGTATGTTGCGGACTTTGTCTGAAAAGAAGGCAGAAAAGATGGATGGAAGTTCAGACAGGTTGTGGGTATTAGGCAAATGAATTGTTTTTGCAGATCCAAGGAGATTTGAGGTGAGGGAAAGAAGAGATTTTATGGATGTAGCACAGAGAACTTGGGAAGAGTAGTAGTCTGTCTTTGCTGAATGGATTAAGAGTTTGACTTTGTTTATTTGTTTTCGGAAAAGCTGTTTGTTGATTTCGGTTTTTGACTTCTGCCACTGCCGTTCTAGTTGCCGGCGTTTGCGCTTCTCTATCAAGATGTCTTGGGTATACCATGGTGCACAGGGTCTGTCAGGTAGGAGATGGTCAGTAGGAGGTGCATGCTCATCAAGCAATTGGCGGAGAACAGTGTTAAAGTAATCAGAGAGGTCAGTGTGGTCAGAGGTTTGTGAAAAACATTCGGAAGCTTGTGAAGAGAAAGTATGAATGTCTAAGGCCTTAAGATTGCCACTAGTAACATTTCTTCTTTCTGACAGGTTTTGTGATGTTGAGGTGGAAAAGAATGATCAGAATGCAGTTCGTCAGTGACAGAGACAGATGTGACAAGATTAAATGAAGCATTAGTAATCAGCCAGTCTAAAATATGACCAGATCTGTGCATTGCTTCGTTTACCTGTTGGGAGAGAGAATGGTTGGATAGAGAAAGAGAGACGTTTGACATCTGGAGAAGATCGGTTGTCAAAATGGAAGTTGAAAACACCGAGAATTATAAGTTTAGTGGGAGAGAGGCTATAGTGGTCGAGGAAGTGACTGGAATTCTTGGTGAAAAAGAGATGTCATATTGTTTTTACGGCTGGGAGATGGACGGTAAAGGCAGCAGAAAGTAATAGAGTGGCCAGGTAGGTTGAGGTTGATTTCGCAAACTTCAAAAGAGTCGTGAGGGAATAGAAGGTTGTTACTGAAAGATAGAGCTGGTTCCAATATGTCTTTGAAAATTATGGCAATCCCACCTCCTTGAGAGAGTCCGGGAAAAGAAATAGTTTTATATCCTGGAGGAGTTTATCTGAATACATAGCACCAAGTGGAAACCATGTAATGCACATCACACCTGCCACTTCGTCTACATTTTGCTACTTTTCTGTGGTCTTGAAATGATTGCTGTTGTCTTTTTTACTGTTTATTAAAGTCTGGACTCTACATAAATGTGTTTTGCGTGCTTTTTTAATGTCTTTGAATTTTTCACCCTCATGTCCCGGGTCTGAATCCACTATTGTAGATATGCATATATATATATATATATATATATATATCTGATCACTGAGCTATCCCGCCCTGAGTATATATATATACTCAGGGTGGGATAGCTCAGTGGTTGGAGCACTCAATCCCTCAAAAAGAGTTGGACACGGATGCATCCTCTTGCCTCACCTTTTCAGTATACTCGGAACAAGTCATGAGAGAGTCTGATGTCGAAGACATAACAGATCTGTGCTATGCCAATGGTACAACACTACTAGCTGATAATGTTGCTAGCATGAACTGATGAAGAGAGAATTACACAGAGTAGATTTATAATAAAACATGAAGAAGAGCCAATCTCAAGCTCAATGCCAAAAGACAACAGTGCTGCGTGTTGCCAGAACCAGCTGCCAAACAGAGCATGAAATAAAGATTGTCAAAACTCATATATAGAAAATGCCAAAGACAAAATATATTGGCTCACTCAAAAGTGACAGATCATATACATATACATAAAGACAAGAATAGGCATGGCAAAAACTTGAATGATTCTGTTATAGTATTAAACATCTAGAAAGATCGCAGCATTCCTTAGGTTAAAAATGAAAATGATGAAATGCTTAGTATGGCCTTTTCATGCTATATGGCTGTGAATCCTGGACACAAAGAAAAGAGAATCAAAGCAGCTGAAATGTGTTTTATTAGAGGGCTGCTCAGACTCAGTGGACAGGAAAAAGAACAAATGAAAGCATAGTACATGAACTGGAAACAACAAGAAAACTTCTTGCTCTAATAAAGGAAATGAAGATATGCGCTATGAAAACCGACTTTCAAGGCAAGACCGAGGGGAAAAAGAAAAAAGGCAGACCACCGGGGTCTTTCATTGGCAACATCACTGAATCCTGTAGCATGACTACCCATAAAGTCAGCAGGGCCAGTAAAGACTGGAGCAAATAGAGATGGTGAATCATGACATTATTATTATTCAGTGTGGTGGCTAGCACCAAACTTGGTGATGCGGACAGGTGAGCAAGGTTAGTGATTTCACTCACACCCATGACACAATAATATATATTATGATTGCAAAGTTAAGATATTGTGGGCAAAATATGTGTTGCTCTTTTTGATATAATAGTGGTTACTTCTAATGAGTTTGGAATTTTTTTAAAAAGTGATATGTCATGTTTTCAGATGGGGCCATTGACCAAGATGGGAACTGTAGCTGTCACTGTGATAAGCAGTCTGAACCAGAGGACATTCTGACACAAAGGGCAAGTCCTGTCTCAGCACATTGGACACAGAATGCATTCAGACAGAAGCTGACAAGCAGTGGTCCTGAGCTTGCTCCACAGAATATGATTTCCTCCTGTAAGATTAAATCGGAGGCATCTCCCTTATCTCCAAGCACTACTGACAGCTCACCAATGGAAATCCTCAAACCATTATCACAGGATGTGCAGGATGAACAGAAGATCAATATGGAGACGCCTCTACCATTGATGGCCGCCCCTAGAGTCCTATGTCAACTCAAGCCTCTGAATATCCCTGAACAGCCAGCAGTGGTGTCTCAGCCTATGAATATCCCTGATGGACAGCCAGAGGTGGTGTCTCAGCCTCTGAATATCCCTGATGAACAGCCAGCAGTGGTGTCTCAGCCTCTGAATATCCCTGATGGACAGCCAGAGGTGGTGTCTCAGCCTCTGAATATCCCTGATGAACAGCCAGCAGTGGTGTCTCAGCCTCTGAATATCCCTGATGAACAGCCAGAGGTGGTGTCTCAGCCTCTGAATATCCCTGATGGACAGCCAGCAGTGAATATCCCTGATGAACAGCCAGAGGTGGTGTCTCAGCCTCTGAATATCCCTGATGGACAGTCAGAGGTGGTGTCTCAGCCTCTGAATATCCCTGATGGACAGCCAGCAGTGAATATCCCTGATGAACAGCCAGAGGTGGTGTCTCAGCCTCTGAATATCCCTGATGAACAGCCAGCAGTGGTGTCTCAGCCTCTGAATATCCCTGATGGACAGCCAGCAGTGGTGTCTCAGCCTCTGAATATCCCTGATGAACAGCCAGAGGTGGTGTCTCAGCCTCTGAATATCCCTGATGAACAGCCAGAGGTGGTGTCTCAGCCTCTGAATATCCCTGATGGACAGTCAGAGGTGGTGTCTCAGCCTCTGAATATCCCTGATGGACAGCCAGCAGTGAATATCCCTGATGAACAGCCAGAGGTGGTGTCTCAGCCTCTGAATATCCCTGATGAACAGCCAGCAGTGGTGTCTCAGCCTCCGAATATCCCTGATGGACAGCCAGCAGTGAATATCCATGATGGACAGCCAGCAGTGGTGTCTCAGCCTCTTCAGGTCTCTCAGATCAGGCTACCTGTGCAGATCAAACCCCAGACTCCATCACCAAAATATCATAATGCCACAAAAAAGTTGACAGCATCTGAGATTCTTCGCCAGCGTGCCAGAAAGAAAAAGACTGTGACATCAAGTACACCAACAGCTCGGACCATTCTCCCCAAAGCACTTCCCATCAGTGACACAGATGTTAATGATAAAGGGAAAAATGGAAACTCAAGTGACCATGGACCAAAAATTGAACGGGTATACTACACATCTAAGAGAGAGTGTGATCAGTTTGGACTGATTAAAGTGGCTGAAAATGCTCTTCATCCCCCTCCATTGACTGAAGAGTTTAAATTGGTTCACTCTAAATTGAACTGTATAAAGGACCATCAGAACCATAGGAAAGGGTTGAATCCAGCTGTGCGGTGTGCTACCCCTTCCATTGCCGGAACAACAGTTGTGCAGGCGCAGACAGCTTGGAGACCCAGTGTGACTGTAACAGCCACTGCACCTCGGGCATTGGTGCTTCAGACATCACAGCCATCAGGATTTCAGCATAGGCCTCATTCTGCTGCTGTGTCATATGCTTTGAGCCAGACTCCACCTGTTAGTGTTAACACACCAGCAGCTGTTCTCCCTGTTGCCCTAAGTATGTCTCGGTTTCCAAACAGTTTCCTTTCCTGCCCCCAGACTGTACTGAGCAAGCAGCAGACTGTTGTTCCACAGAATATGGTTCTTGTTCAGCCAGCACATGGTGGGGCTGTTCTAAATTCAGAAGGGGTGAGAAAGGAGACCAGGCAGCTCTTGCTGCCAGTGATCTCTTCCAAGGAGGTGGCTGCTGCCACAGCAAACAGTGATAACAAGATTGCGTCCCCTTCTGTCCTGGGATCTGGCAGTGGTGTTAGGGTTGTTCCCTCAGCTTCCTGTGTTGTGGGATCTGGCAGTGGTGTTAGGGTTGTTCCCTCAGCTTCCTGTGTTGTGGGATCTGGCAGTGGTGTTAGGGTTGTTCCCTCAGCTTCCTGTGTTGTGGGATCTGGCAGTGGTGTTAAGGTTGTTCCCTCAGCTTCCTGTGTTGTGGGGTCAGGCAGTGGTGTTAAGGTTGTTCCCTCAGCTTCCTGTGTTGTGGGGTCAGGCAGTGGTGTTAAGGTTGTTCCCTCAGCTTCCTGTGTTGTGGGGTCAGGCAGTGGTGTTAAGGTTGTCCCTTCACCCTTGGTACTGGGCAGTAACCTCTTGCCCGCAAGTTCTACATCCTTTACAGCCCCAAGGGCCTCCTCAGCTCTCACCATTCATTCTGTCCCCTCCAAATTGACATCAAAGATCCCTTCACAGCATTTTAATTTTTCTGAGGTGATATCTTCTTGTGGAACAGTACTAAAGACAGGCCAAGCAGCCAAAGCAGCTGCACAAGGGATGGTGAATGTAGCCCAGGAGAGAGGAGGAAAGACTGACAGTGCATCATCTCAGCAGGGGTCAGATGTGTTGACGGGCCCAGGTACTACCAGGATGATGTGGCTACCAAACAGCACAGGCCACCCCACACTTGCCTTCTTTCCAGCAACCATCAGCTCCTCAGGGGGCAACTTGCCTGCCCTGTCACCACTGTTCCAACACTGACAGAGACATCCTCATCTCCTTCGCTGTCAAGGGCCAGAACAGCTGGGGGGACATCACTGGTTGCCCTCCGACCTTCAGCTAGCATGGTCACAGTGCTGCCTACAGTGACTTCATCCCAGAGGGTGACCAACGTGCAGAAAAAGTTGTCCACTGTTGGCACTGCTGCTGTAGCCAGTGGTGGAGTTGCACAGAAACCGCCATCCAATATTGTGCTGTTGCCTCCAATGACAGCCCAGGGATACTTATTGAATGGTATTCGTATGGAAGGTCCAAAGACAGTAGAGAGCACAGATGATTCAAATGCTTTTCATGCTGTACATGGTACTCCAGCAGTGGAGCAAGGCTTAGACGATTTCCAGTTGGCAGGAAACACAAAGAGAGAAAGACTGTCCTGTGACAGGGTCATCAGGAGTGTTTGTCTCCAGCAGTGACAATCTCCAAGGAGAGTCCACTTTTGAAGAACAGTCTGAGAACAAGGATTTTGCTTTGAAGTCACAGGCATCCTGTGGTGAAGCCATAGAGAACAGAGAAGAGAAGACTGAGAGTGCAGAAAAAGCCACCAGGGGCAAATCAGCAGCACTGTCTCTGATGTTCAAGGTAAAAGGCGGTGCCAGCCTCTGCACTGCAGCTCAGCTGAAAGTGATCCAGGAAGAGAAAGTGGCACAACTGGCCAGAGAACTTCTCGCTAGCAATAAGTGGCAACATTGTCCCCTCGTTGTGGAGGATGGAAGGGTGTTTTTCCCTATCACCTATACTGGACCTTATGTCCACAGAAACACCAAAACGGTTGTCAGAGGGAAGGATTCCAATCTGTTATGGATGGCTGACAGAACTTCCAGCATACATTTGAAAGGATCCATGGAGAGTGTTAAGAGCTCCCTTCAAAGTATCCCATTGTATGGAAGGATAGTGTGGTTATTTCTGGACTATGAAGGGCCTGAGATCATCTGGAAGTTGGAAGTAAGCAGTAATCAGGTGTTGGCTTTGCCTCTAGATTGTCATTTGCCCCGTGCAGTTTTGACTGAGATCAAACGGATGGTTTGTAAATACCGACTGATTTTACCCCCAGCTGTGGATCCCTTTCATGTTGAGCCTGAAACGAAAAACAAAGTAAAGACAAATAATCAACTTTGTGTACTGAAAGAAAACCCCCATTCCCGTGGCAGTTTCCAACTTTTTGAGCAGTGCCCAGAAACCAACCAACAGCAGATGATATCAGGAAAATGCAAATGGTCTGGTCATGAAACAAGGAAAACTAGTTCAACAGCTTCAACCAGTTGCCTGCAATCTGAGGAACTGCAGCAGTTTTCTTGTGATAGTCAGAGTGCCCAGGTCTCGATGGCTGAACCTGCAGGGAAGCATGCATGGGTTTCTAGTGCTGCTGGAGCAATCACCAGGTTGCAAGGAGAGGATGAAGGTAGGAGCAGTGCAGCTCCACAACTTATTGTCCGAGAAAGGGCTGAAGTGGTACAGAGGGCTTTGGAAGCTGTTGTGTGCTTGGAGAGACTTCCACTAACGGAACACTTGCAGCTGCAGCTGAACTCTGAGGGTCAGCAAAATGAAGGCAGCCAAAGATCACAGGGTGAGGACGGTCAGTATTGCAGGACATCTGCACCTAGTTTGCCTGATGACACTGACACTGGGAGGCCCTCAGCACTTCACCATGCTGAGTGCCTTCAACATTGTCCAGAAAAAGGGTTAGTGTTCACAGATAACTCGGCTTCTAGTGCCGTGCACACAGAGCATCAAGTGGAAAAGAACAATAATGTGGGACTAGTAAAGCAGAGGGAGCACTGCACTGATTCAGAGATGGTTGATGTAGCTGTGCTTGAACCTGACCAAAATGTGTTCTCAACTGCTCTAAAATCAAACCAAGCCGATGGACATAGAACAGGCACAGATCCTGGCAAACAAGATGTGCTTGTTGAGAATGAAGACTGCAGAGGAAGTAAAGAGTGGACTGAAATGAAACAAACAGATAATCAGCAAGAAGAGAGAAATATGGAAAGAAGAAAGCGAACTTTTTGTCAGCAAGAAGAGAGAGACGCTAAGAGAAGAAAGAAGACCCAAAGCGAAAGGTTCAGCATGTCTGTGACACATGGTGCAAACAGACTAAAGGTAGACGGTGGTGTGCCATTGGAAAGAGAAGTGCGGAGAAGCAGCAGGATTTTCAGTCAGCCTCAACCAAATTATGTAAAGCTGGCGCAAGGCTATGATGATCTAGAGGGAGAGAGACCACAAGCATCATCCAAAGGTGATGAGCAGTTTGGGTTTTTTCAAACATCTTCACTGAATGGGAAGGGCAAAATAGCAGCAGATCTCAAGTTGACAACTGAAAACAATGGACATTCAGTGGGAAATGGCCCCAGCACCAAGGTAGTGCCTGAATGCAGTCTTCCTATATCTGAGCTTGAAAACAATGAAGAATGCGGTTTTTCTGTACCTCAGCCTGATTTCAGCACTGAAGAATGTAGACTTTCTGAACCTCAGCCTAACTTTGAAGAATTTAGCCATCCTGTACTTCAACCTGATAACATTGAAGAATTTGGCCTTTCTGGACACCAGTCAGATGAATGTTCTACACACCAGCCTGATAACATTGAAGGATTTAGCCTTTCTGGACATCAACCTGATGACATTGAAAAATTCGGCCTTCCTGTACACCAGTCTGATAATGTGGAGGAAGGCAGCAGACAAGGACAGGTTCAACTGGTTGATGATCAAGCCACAAAAAAAAAGAATTTGGACAGTGGTTCTCACACATTCTTGCTCAAGCATAAGGACAAGTTCATAGCAATGATGCTGACAGTTCTGAGAAAAAGCCCTGAATCAGAAACTGATGATAGTTACATGGTGTACCGGTGCCTCGTCTGTGAAGTTGTACTTCAGTCTGTTGAAGACTTGGTTGCTCATCTGAAAAAGCATCACAGTGGAGAACTAGTCTGCAAAACCTGCCAGTTTCATGCAGCCTGCAAGCAAGAGTTGACTGAACATGAAGCCCTGGAACATACAGGACAACCTTTGTACCATTGTCCTGTGTGTCACAGACCCTTTTTCAGCCAGACAGTGTTCCACAGACATCTGAAGCGGCATGAAATGGCCCACACCTGGTGCTCAGAGTGCCAACTCAGATTTCCCAGTCGGCGGGAACTTGACCTGCATCGTGTGATACATCACACCCAGGACAGCAGCTCTGCCATCGCAATTCCAAGGAGATGACCTTGGATCATCAGGTAAGCAAAGAGTAGACTGCCGTGGGTACACAGGTGACATAATTCAGTGTCATCAGTAATACTCTACAGCTCACAGGCCCCCCCCCCCCCCCCCCCCCCCCCCCCAAAAAAAAAAAAATCAAAAAAAAATCAGCCCAAAACAACACAATTACAAAGAAAAAGTAAGTACTACAGTCGCTCTACCAACTATCATCAACACCACAGAAGCTTAGCCTGGTTGGCTCCAAAAGGACTGCTTAATATTTTTTAAAGATATCATTTGGGGTGTATGTGTATTGTACATGTACGTGCGCATGTGTGAATATTCGAGACTGGGGCCAGCATGTGGTTAGAGTGTTGTGCTCGGGATCCTATGGCCTGAGAGCAAGCCACCACAGAGGCAAGGCAAGGGAATTTTTCCCCTGGAGTTAACGTGAGTACTGACTCTACTCCCCTTGACATCATTGATTGTCATTGTTAATGGCAGTGACTACCCAGTACATTTTTGTTTTCATTTTATTAAATTATGAGTGTGAAGATTAGGTAATGATGTATCCTAATATTACTTTATTTATTTTTTAATTATTATTGTTATTATTTATTTTTTAAATCTGTGTTTGTTAATAAAATTTATATAATTTATTCTTTTATTTCGAGGATAATGAAATAAATATTCATGTGCTTTTTTACAGTCCCCATGTGTATGCAGTTTTGTAAATTTATTTGGTCATCACAGTGGCCTACTCCAAAAAAGCAGAACAGGTTTTAATATGTGTGCAAACTGTTCTGTGTGTATTTGCACTTGGGACGTCAGTTTATAGTCTCATCTGAAGGACTTTTGAGGGATTGGAGTCGGCGCTGATGTCACTTCAGGGTTAAATATTCCCCTTGAACGAAATTCGAACCCGGGTCAGCAGATCATGAGTGCAATGTGCAATGCTCTAACCAACCAGGCTATCCATGTGTATGTGTGTGTGTGTGCACGTGCTTATGTGTATACCAGATCAGGAAAGATAATTGTTTGACCTAAGATACTGAATACATGTATTATGTCAAGAGGTGTTGGAATAGTGTGTTGTTGGATTCCTTCTCATTGTGGTATTTTAAAAAAATGAAACGGCAGATAAATTGTCAAAACAAGGTGCAAAGAGAAAAACAGCAGAAAGTGAATTAAAACCTGATGTTTATAAAATTAATTCACTGTTACTATGTTTGTGAATCACATGCATAAATCTTATCTACAAGAAAATTTAGAAACGGGGTCTTGTGTGAGACATTTTACAATACATAGCTTGTTCTTGCTCATTATCTGGTGAATGAATGCCCTATCTTGAACTCACTATATAATACAAAAAATCTGGTATCATAGATCTCATTCTGCAAAGGGAATCTGTGAGTATACTCACTTATACAGTTATAGACCAGACATTGTTGATATTGCTAAAGTTATTTCATGGTCTGCTATCAGTGTTCTGTTCTAGGGTGGGTTTTTTCCCCCCATTTAGTTGTTTGAATTGTTGGGTTTGTGTGAGCTACTTTTAATTCTTGTGTAAGTTGATATCACCAAGAGTGAACAGATTAAACAAAACATACACACTAAAC
Organism: Rapana venosa; assembly: GCA_028751875.1. Lineage (NCBI taxonomy): Eukaryota > Metazoa > Mollusca > Gastropoda > Neogastropoda > Muricidae > Rapana > Rapana venosa. Next base: position 123,520,913 of record CM054134.1, read on the forward strand.
ACACAGACACACTCACACACACTTATTGACTCAAAACACACACATGTACTCGCACACACACACTTACTTGCACACTCTCTCTATCTGTCTCTGTCTGTCTGTCTCTCACTAGGACACTTATTGTCATTATTTACTTTAGCTTTTATATATATATATATATATATATATATATATATATATATATTTATATCATTAAACCCATTTTTTGTGTACTGAATGTGTGTTATTAGCATTAGACACATTTTATTGCATACATCCATCAACTTACAACTCACACACGCATGCATGCATGCACACACACACGCACATACACACACGCCTTTAAGCAAGAGATTTTTCCAAAATGGATTTCGGTTTGAGTAACAAACAGAAAATAGATGGTATGAAGCTGTTTTTGGTTCTCTCTGTTTTGAATTTTGGAACTGTATATTATATATCTTTGACCAAAAGAAAGCAGACTAATATTGAAAACAATGTGCGTTTTTATCCCAAGTAATTTCCTTGTACAATTTCTCTTACGCTCAAGTGTGTGTGTGTGTGTATACATACATATAGATTATACACACACACACACACACACGCACACACACACACGCACACACACGTATACATATGACATGTACATGTATATTTGTGTGTGTATACTGTATGTTCCTCAGCTAGAGCTCAAGAGGTTCAGTGGTGTGTGTATCAAGTGACTGTGTTGTTGTTCAGTGGTGTGACTGTGGTGTGTTCAGCGGTGTGTGTGTGTGTCAAGTGACTGTGTTGTTCAGCGGTGTGTGTGTGTGTCAAGTGACTGTTTTGTTGTTCAGTGGTGTGTGTATCAAGTGACTGTTTTGTTATTGTTTTCAAGTGGTGTGACTGTGGTGGTGTTCAGCGGTGTGTGTATCAAGTGACTGTGGTGTTATTCAGCGGTGTGTGTGTGTGTCAAGTGACTGTGGTGTTGTTCAGCGGTGTGTGTGTGTGTGTGTCAAGTGACTGTGGTGTTGTTCAGCGGTGTGTGTGTGTCAAGTGACTGTGGTGTTGTTCAGTGGTGTGTGTGTCAAGTGACTGTGGTGTTGTTCAGTGGTGTGTGGTGTGTGTGTGTCAAGTGACTGTGGTGTTGTTCAGTGGTGTGTGTGTGTGTCAGGTGACTGTGGTGTTGTTCAGTGGTGTGTGTGTGTGTGTCAGGTGACTGTGGTGTTGTTCAGTGGTGTGTGTGTGTGTGTCAAGTGACTGTGGTGTTGTTCAGCGGTGTGTGTGTGTGTGTCAAGTGACTGTGGTGTTGTTCAGCGGTGTGTGTGTGTGTGTGTCAAGTGACTGTGGTGTTGTTCAGCGGTGTGACTGTGTTGTTGTTCAAACGGTGTGTGTGGTCAAGTGACTGTGGTGTTGTTCAGCGGTGTGTGTGTGTGTGTGTCAAGTGACTGTGGTGTTGTTCAGCGGTGTGACTGTGTTGTTGTTCAGCGGTGTGTGTGTCAAGTGACTGTGGTGTTGTTCAGCGGTGTGTGTCATGTGACTGTGGTGTTGTTCAGCGGTGTGTGTGTGTGTCATGTGACTGTGTTGTTGTTCAGCGGTGTGTGTGTCAAGTGACTGGTGTTGTTCAGCGGTGTGTGTGTCAAGTGACTGTGGTGTTGTTCAGCGGTGTGTGTGTCAAGTGACTGTGTTGTTGTTCAGCGGTGTGTGTGTCAAGTGACTGTGGTGTTGTTCAGCGGTGTGTGTGTCAAGTGACTGTGGTGTTGTTCAGCGGTGTGTGTGTCAAGTGACTGTGTTGTTGTTCAGCGGTGTGTGTGTCAAGTGACTGTGGTGTTGTTCAGCGGTGTGTGTGTCAAGTGACTGTGGTGTTGTTCAGCGGTGTGTGTGTCAAGTGACTGTGGTGTTGTTCAGTGGTGTGTGTGTCAAGTGACTGTGTTGTTGTTTGCCCCCCAGCTGCATTCTGACTTGTGGGATGATGTCTGAACATGACGACATCAGTGTGTGTGCATGTGATTTTCTTTCCCTTTTTTGTCACCCATTCCTACAGGCACATCATGGCCTATTCTTCAGCTAGGCAGAATGGTTTTTAATAGGTGCACAAAATGTTCTGCATATGTTTGTTTATAATGGGACCTTGGTTATAATTATAATCTTATCTGAAGGATTTGGGTGGGGTGAGGTTGGAGTAAGTACTAATAATGTTAACTCCAGGGGTAAAATCCTCTCTAATGGGTGTCTGTGTGGTAGCTTGAGCCTGCTCCCATCAGATGGTGAGCTGAATGCTCTAATGGGTACCATTAATCTGTCCTACCCAGGATAAAATACTTACATGTACATACATACATACATACATACATATATATATATATATATCATCATATATATATATATATATATATTTATATATTATGGATCATATATGTAGCATGTCCAATTTATTATTCAGCAAGTGAAGTTTCTGACTGACATTTTTTTGTTGATAAAATCAGTGTTTGTGTAAGAATTCAGCATAATATTGATATAATATATAATAATAATGTAGTAATGTGCCAAGATATTGTGAATCTGTAATCTAATTTTCCTATTTCAGGAAGAGCAACAGATGTATGATTTATATGTCTTAGGGATATTCTGCCTGACTTAAAACTGGAAACATTGTCTGTCCTATATTTGGAGCAATATTCACAAAAAAAAGAATCCCACATTTGAAAACAAGCGTCATGGATTCAGGCTGAGAGCAATGACCACAGTTGACTGCAGGAGATTTTTGTGTGCGTTCATTTGATAGTGCTCAATGAGTTCCTGACCACTGCAGCTGTTTTCTGCTCATACTGGTGACAATGACATCCCCCCCTTGCCCTTAATGGTCTCACACACACAGTGTAACAATAACAATAATAACAATAACAATGATTTTAATTCAGTTTTTGCAGGCCATGTGTGTTTGTGTGTTCTTCTTCCTTTTTTGTCATGTTTCTCCCAGGGGAGGTTTGACATTGATGAGCCTTCTCCATCTCTCTGTTTTGAGCTTCCTCCTTATTTATGCATCTTTCTCTAAGATCATCTGCAAATATCTATTTTGTTGTTGTCGGAGCATCTCAATCACTTCCAACGATCTTCCGCGACGTGACCCAACATTTGCTGATCCAATTTTTATCTTTGGTTTGTAAAACCTGGAGATTCTTTGCACCTACTGCCCATTTTAAGAGCTGCTGGGTACTGGGGGCCATTGTTTGAATTTGACTCATCTTTTTTTTTTCTGGAGCGAGGATTTTCATGGCCAGATGCCCTTCCTGACGCCAACTCATTGGTATCCGCAGTGAGACGTAGCCTTTGAGTAAAAACTATAATCCACAAGGCAGTGGAGTGAACAGTTATTTTTAAAGGGCGCTGAACACTTGCCCTTCGCCATTGCCCTTGTCTGCAAAAGCAGGCCTCACCACGAGCAGGTAAGGGATGACTTGTTCAGGAGTGGCTATGCGTTGTGCTTGCACTGAACCTTAAGGCCCTGTGTGTGTGTGTGTATATATACACATACATGACATACATATTATATATATAAATCTATATATATAACTGACTCTCTCTATATATATATAAATATATATGTCATTGTCAGTTACATAAATGTGATTACATGCTTATGTGTGCAAGTAAAATAATATCTTGGCAGAATACTATGTGTGAATATGTTGGATGTTGGCCCGTTTCTATACCACGAGTTGTTTGTGTGCAGCTGTGGCATCAGCATGGATGGAGTACCAGTGCTTCCAGGGCAGTCAGTGAAGGGGGATAGTGGACCACCTACAGTCAGTGAAGGGGGATAGTGGACCACCTACAGCCTGTCAGTGAAGGGGGATAGTGGACCACCTACAGCCAGTGAAGGGGGATAGTGGACCACCTACAGTCAGTGAAGGGGGATAGTGGACCATCTACAGTCAGTGAAGGGGGATAGTGGACCACCTACAGTCAGTGAAGGGGGATAGTGGACCACCTACAGCCTGTCAGTGAAGGGGGATAGTGGACCACCTACAGCCAGTGAAGGGGGATAGTGGACCACCTACAGCCAGTCAGTGAAGGAGAGGATGGTGGCATGGAGGAGAGGATGGTGGCATGGAGGAGTGTGGAGGGGAGGATGGTGGGAAGGATAAGATGTGAAGGAGAGGGCAGTGGGTAGGAAATGGTGTGAAGGTGGTTTAATGAAGAGGAGTTTAAAGAAAGGGGTTTAATGAAGAGGAGTGTAAAGAAGGCAATGTAAAGCACAGACAGGAAGGTGTGAAGGAGAGGGCTAGAGACCCTGTACAGCCACAGGGAAGCAGGAGCAGTCAGCAAGGCCCCCAGCGTCTACAGACAGGAGAGACAACGACTGTCAAGCAGTGTCTTGAGCAAGGAACAATGCAGCAAACTAACTTGTAGCCCATTTTACTCTTATCATGCCATTCCCACCCACACTGTCATTCATATTTCTTGTTTAGCTTTGTTTTACAAAGATGTGTTCTGGCGTTGTTGCTTTGTGCTCTATACACAGCCTGTTACTGAAATTGACTCGCTGTTTGGTTTTCCATTACTATTGTTTTTCCCTTGATATTGGATTTTCGAATCTGGACCAGTCTGAGATTACACTCTACTTAGCAGCGCCTGACTTAAGCTCACGGGTGACAAAAAAGTACAATTAAATGATGATAAAACTGTTAGGTTCTGGGTTTGATTCTCAATCTTGCCCTTTCTTCCCAGTTTTAAGGGAAAATTGAACTTAAGACCCCCAGAGGATACTCTAAACCAGTTGGACCTATGTGGAAAGCAGTGGTGAGAAATGGACCTTTGAGAGAAGTTGCAAGGCATTTTAGTTAGTGCAATTTAGGTTCTTTGAAGAGTTGTGAGAAATGGACCTTTGAGAGAAGTTGCAAGGCATTTTAGTTAGTGCAATTTAGGTTCTTTGAAGAGTTGTGAGAAATGGACCTTTGAGAGAAGTTGCAAGGCATTAGTTAGTGCAATTTAGGTTCTTTGAAGAGTTGTTTATATATATATATATATTATATATGTATATATACAGTGTTGTTTCTAGGGTGTGCCCTTGCGGGATTCCCGCATTTTCCCCCAATTTTGCCACAGTGATGTGACCAGTGCACCCGAACGGGCACAAAAAAGCCCTGGAGAGTGTGTATTTGAACAAACAGTGTGCCATCGCAACTGCTGTTTGTATAATCTTTAACATTAAGTGCTACTACCACAGAAGTTTTCTGTTGATGTTTCTGATTGGCTAAAAACCTCACTTTTGACCAATCACAGAGACTGTGGTTCACCCTTGTCAGTTCAACTTTATCACAGTCCCTCTGGCATGTTTTACTGATTAACACTTTCCATCAATCCTTGCAATGAAGCGAGCTCATCTGACTCTGTTTTCCTGTTTGTTTACATCATCATCCAAGAAGCCTTGTACTCCAGAAACAAATGACGCGTTTGGGACAGAGGTCGATGAGGAGATAGCAGTAGTTGCATCCCAGCAGGTTTAGAGCTGGTAGATGAAACAGTTTTCTAGACTGTTTTCTAGATCTGGCTCGACAAGTGGCCCTGGCTTGAGAAGAGTGATGATGGCATGCAGTATCAGCATTGTATTAAAACGTGGAAAGAACAATTCCTCCAGTATAGGAGGATGCTCTGATTACAGAACAGCTCTTTGAGCATCACGCGGAAACACTGCCCATCACAAGGAGGCCTTACAAGATGAAACTCTTCAGGAAGACTTCCATCAGTAAGGCAACTCTCTCTCTCTCTCTCAATATATATATATGTGTGTGTGGGAGGGGAAACAAGACTTTGATATTGGCTTTCACCTCTCTTCACATCTAGAGCTAGCCCACAGATTTGACTGATCTTCCTCAGTCTTGCACTATATACATATCCTGTATCATTAAGTATCTCTCTATCTCGGCGTCAAAGTACAAATTTGACTTCGGCTTTCTCCCCCTCTTCCCTTTTCTTTCTTGTATACAATGAATTTTGTTTTAAACAAACATTGGATCTTCTTGTCCTCTACAAGTGCAGGATATATCCTTCCACTTCTGAATGTACCAGTCTGGAAATAAAACTTTGACCTCTCCTCTCTCCCTTCTGCTCTCTCTCTCTTTCCTGCATCAGAGTGCATCCTACAGATTAACTGCAACATGAAAGGCATATATTTATTTAATGTCTGCCTATGTATCTGCCTGTTTGTTTTCTCTTCCTTGAAAAAAAAAGAGCAGAAACTAGAGTATTGAGGGTATGTACCATAAGCAAATACTACTTGTCCCCTTTCTTTAATAAAGGGAGCAAATGCCCCCCCCCCCCCTTTTTTTTACAAATTTTTTAAGGGCCCCTTTTTTGAAATCCTAGAATCAACGCTAAATATATATACACACACACAAAGTAAAAGTGTCCCATAACCTATGTGGTTGTAGGGGAGTGAGGCATCAGAGACCTCAACTTCTCAAGTGGCCAGCATATTGAAGGCAGCATTATCTCCTCCCTCGCTGCTTTACCTTCCATACCTAAAGAGGCAGACACCCATTTACAGCTGGACTAAACTGAAGCCAAGGTGCACAAAGGGTCACCCATCCAAGTGGTAACCACAATCGATGCTGCTTAACCTTAGCTGGGGGAAAGTGAGTGCTCTGACCACTGAGCCATCCTATGTGTGTAATATAATTATATACATATAATCTGTGTGTAATGCTCCATGAGTAAATGAGTAGCATTTCACCTGACCTACTCTTTCACTAGGAGTGATTTTAGGCAGGTTGTTGATTTGAGATTTTCATCAATTATTAAACTATAAGCTTTTCTACTTTGAACTGAAGTATTAAAGTGAAACTTTATTTTCTTTTGCTTTAAAAACGTATTTGAAAATACTTGACAGATAGTGATGCAAGAATGATCAATTTCCCATTTTGTTACATCTTAGAATTAGCATTGTAATGTAATAACTTTTCATACAATAGTCCAATCCCCCTTGTTTGTTTTTTTAAACCTTTTTTATTTGGTTGTTTATTGCAGATTGGTAACATGTTAACAGTTAAAGATTGACCTCTGGTGCACTGTGACTCATGTGGCTATATATTCCTCTTCCTTTTTTGTCATGTTTCTCCCAGGTGAGGTGTGACATTGATGAGCCTTCTCCATCTGTCTCTGTTTTGAGCTTCCTCCTTATTTATGCCCCTTTCTCTAAGATCATCTACAATACAGGCAGCCCAGGTCTTGCTAGGTCTTCCCTTTGGTCTCTTTCCACCCACTACAAAGTTTATTGCTCTTTTTATGGGGGTGGTCTGCTTTCCATTGAACATGCCCAAAGCTTATTTTATATATATATATATATATACTTATACTCATGCGTGTTAAAAGGGGGAAAAAAGCTTCTGAAATCTGAAATGTAGGATTTTTTTCATGATACATTTTGGCTTGTTAGAGTAGCACTCAAGTTTACACCGTACTTTGGTGCACTATTTTGGCCATAGCAAAAATTCAGCAGATTTAATCATGTTTGTATGATCTCAGTATGTCTTGGTTGTTTTGTTTTTTTAATATCAGTGAATACACATGCTTACCTTGACATAGTGCATGTATCTGTCAGCACCCCCCCCCCAAAAGATTGATTTCCTGCGATAGTTGCCTCAGGAATCGGTTTTGAAACTAAAAGTTGCCATAGTAAATATGACAAAAAATTTAACTTTTTTGTGCCAGCATCTTTCTCGAGTACATTGTCACATCTATAAACTGAAATTATTCCTTGAGCTCATGTAAACAGGAAGAACTGATGAAAATGGTTGATCTTACAGCCCGAGTAGTTTCCCTTCAATTGGTGAGGCGGACAGTATGTACAAATAATGTTCAGTTACATGTCAGTAGGCGAACAGGTTTGTACATAAATATTTGATGACAAAAAATTGTGTGAAGGCAGACTAGTTTGTACAATGTTTGGTTACATAATGTGTCAGTAGGCAGACTGGTTTGTGCTCTGATTGACGTCATGAAGTCAGTGGGTGGACTGGTTTGTGCAGTGTTTGAGGATGTAAAGTCATTGCTGCCAGCCATTCCATTTTTCCCACAGAATGTTCCCATTTTTTTAAGCCACGATTCCAAGATTTTAAAAAAAACCTGCATAATTCTAGTAGAACAACACATAGACTGGTTTCTTATGCCACTAAATGAGATGTTGAAGAAAAGGATATTTGCAAATTCTGATGGATGCGCTTTTCAGAAGTTTGTTCTCAAATGCAAGGATTTTTTCATCCATTGATCAATTTTGTCAAGTGCAAATTCTGATGGCTGTGCTTTTCAGAAGTTTGTTCTCAAATGCAAGGATTTTTTTCATCCATTGATCAATTTTGTCAAGTGCAAATTCTGATGGCTGTGCTTTTCAGAAGTTTCTCAAATGGAAGGATTTTTTTTCATCCATTGATCAATTTTGTCAAGGCAAAAGTTATGCCTTCTGCTGCAGTCTTATCTGTGCTGTTGTGATCTTAAAATTTCAATGGCAGATGAAATGACATTAGTGCACATGAGAAGACCAGTTTATCTCAACGAATTAGGTGCAGCAGTTCCAGTTTGAACTGTCTTGCTGTGTTACTATGATGGTTGCTAAAAAATTCAGATTGTTTTGCAAGTTTATAAGTGCTGGTTCTACTGCAGGAACAAAAGAAACAAGGAGTAGCCATAGCAGACAACAATATCCAAGGGAAGATGTGATTGACAGTGTATTTTCATTACGTCAAGGAAGTCCTGAATCTATCGATCATCCCATCTGGATGGATATATATTTATTGTGTCCCATCTTTCAAAGCAAGGCAGAAACTGCATGATCAGGCTCAGTGCTAGAGGAAAAGCAGGGGGCGCTGTCTCTTGACAGCGCCCCCTGTGGGGTTCAGGGGACAACACCCCCTGGAGCTGAAGGTTTTTCAGCAAGTGTAGGCTGTGAAAACCCCCTTCCTTGAATTAATTTCAGTTCTTCACATTAAGCAATATCTGCCATAAAATAAGCTCTCCTAGAATTACTTTTTCGGTCATTCCGTCACCCAAAAGAAGTTTTAAATCCAAGTAATCAAATAGCAAATATGAGTACATGTCCAGACAAAAGTACACTGACATAGATAGAGGAAGGAAGGGAAGGGGAGGGGTGGTGGGGAAAGCAGGTGGAATAATAATACACAAAAAGCATTCATCATAGCACTTCCAAAAAGTGCATCAATAACATGTCGTCAAAATACAATCCCATGATATAAAGAAGACTTGAGGGGGGGAGCACACAGAGAGAAAAAAAAATCACTCCCATCAGTCATGTAAATAATCCAAATACAGAATCTTTTCAGGCAGAATGTGATTATTTGCAGCAGTTTTCATTCTTTATGATGTGATTGTTGAGCAGACCCCCCTACCCCAGCAAATGAGAAATAGTATTTGGACAGGCCAACAATAGCATTTTGATAGTAAACATAGTATTTGCTATTTTGTTCTTGATGTATTCTTTATCATCCTCATTTATTTGATGGTTGCAATTACTGGTTTTGATAGCTTGGCTGTGCTATGCTTTCATGAAGAATAGTGTTTTTAGAAAACTTGCCGTCTTCAATCTGTGTTTGAGAGTGTGTGTAAATATGTGTGTGTGTGTGTGTGTGATACTAGGGAAGTGTCGGGATGCAGACTTAACACAGAAAATTAAAAGGGGGTCGTCAGATTGACAGAGAGTGGTAAAGGGAGGGAAGAGAGATGCATGGAGGGAAGGGAGAGAGAGAGGGGGGGGGGGGGGGGGGGGGGGGGGGTGTGTGTGTGAAAACAGACAACCCCAAAAGAACAAGAACAGAAAAAGACATGAACTTGACAAAATCGTTCATTTTGTAAACACTGACAAAATCTGCCAAATAGAAATGAGTGTGTGAGGGGGAGAGAGAGGGGTGCGTGTATGAAAACTGTGAGGGAGAGATGTGCAAGAGAGGCTGTCAATGAAAGGAAGGGGGAGGCTGGTTAGCCTGCTGATTCTGCTTGCAAACATTGCACTGACAAGGCAATGAAAAGAAGGGGGAGGCTGGTTAGCCTGCTGATTCTGCTTGCAAACATTGCACTGACAAGGCAATGAAAGGAAGGGGGAGGCTGGTTAGCCTGCTGATTCTGCTTGCAAACATTGCACTGACAAGGCAATGAAAGGAAGGGGGAGGCTGGTTAGCCTGCTGATTCTGCTTGCAAACATTGCACTGACAAGGCAATGAAAGGAAGGGGGAGGCTGGTTAGCCTGCTGATTCTGCTTGCAAACATTGCACTGACAAGGCAATGAAAGGAAGGGGGAGGCTGGTTAGCCTGCTGATTCTGCTTGCAAACATTGCACTGACAAGGCAATGAAAGGAAGGGGGAGGCTGGTTAGCCTGCTGATTCTGCTTGCAAACATTGCACTGACAAGGCAATGAAAGGAAGGGGGAGGCTGGTTAGCCTGCTGATTCTGCTTGCAAACATTGCACTGACAAGGCAATGAAAGGAAGGGGGAGGCTGGTTAGCCTGCTGATTCTGCTTGCAAACATTGCACTGACAAGGCAATGAAAAGAAGGGGGAGGCTGGTTAGCCTGCCGATTCTTCTTGCAAACATTGCACTGACAAGGCAATGAAAAGAAGGCGGCTCTTTGCCCTCTGACTGCAGGTACAGCTGAAGTGGAGCAAGAAGTTTCAGAACAGCAGTCAGTGAAAGCCCCCTCCCCTCCATCCTCTGCCTTCAGTTGCTGGTCCAGCCCTTTCATGAAACCCGATACCCATTGTTGGTACTTTGCAGGTGGCCCCTGACAAAGTTCACTTGCTACCAATGATGACTGGAAACTGAAGGAAAATCACTTGTGTCTTTAACGAAATCTGTCATGTGATACATCTCTCCTTACTGTTTGGATTTTATTACATAAAAAAAAGTTGACATCTTGGCCAAAAATGGTGCGCAGGAACTAAGAGGAGTTTCAACTGTCGGCATCACTGGGTGCAGTGGTAGCTGCCACACCCAATGATGGACAATCACAATCAGGCAATCACACACACACACTCATCCACGCATGAGAGAGCGAGATAGAGAGGTTGCTGGATGCAAGTTCTCTTCACTATGAATACATGTGCAAGTCCTGTAACACTGGCTTGAAAAGGATGCCTACTCTCTCTCACTATAGCCTAGTATTTTAATTTTTTTCTAAACAAGAATCTTCAAATCAAGTCTGCCAATAAGCTGCCAATTTCAAAGTCAACTGAACCGACCACGTCGAGCAGTGAAAAATATGCAAAGTGCTGGCATTTCTGACTTGCCTTACGAACTGGATTCGTTTCTGTATGCATTCTGCAGGAAATCTGTAGGGTCATCTCCTCAAATACAGATTAGATCTGGTTACAGGTTTTATTGTTTTCCCATTCTCAAACATAACTTGTTTCATTGACTGCCATTTTGTAAAGTGCACATGCGCAGAGGAGAAAGAATAGCTATTCACAGCACAGCTGTGCTAACAGTGAAAAATCTTGTAGAGAACTGTAGCGCAGTAAACAGGAAATTTTTTTTGACTGGTGATTGCAGTTCCATAGTTTAACATCATTTTCTTAACAAATTAGGGACATACCGTACAGGGCAGGTAGTCCTGCACATGTAACAAATATTTGGTGAAAACAAAGCGATCATGCAAATTACCTCCCTTGGCAAAACCGGCAGCACAACATAAATAGCAGACGACAGGCATTCTATCAGCGATATCACGATCTTCGGACACCCTTCTTGCTTTCATTTCGCAGAAGTTTTATTTTGTATATTTGTTTAATCTACATTTCAACAGAAACTTTCACTCATGATTCCCATTTTTAGGGCCTCCAGGGCTGTAGGTCTCATTTTTAGGGGCCTTAAATGGGCTCTTCAAAAATCAGGGCCTTTTAAGATCTGTATGAACCCTGTACAGGAAAGGTCGAGAGAGAAAAAGAGGAAAGGAAAAAGGGCACCTACATTCATCAGGAAAGTCTTCTGGCTTCATACCGATGGAAGCAGAAAATGATTTTCACATCATACAATCTTCACACCAATACAATAAATAAATGGTTTATTTCAACAGTGCTCATTCAACATCCTGATTTCATACTGCGTTCAGTTGTCTAGAGCAACACTGAACCTAAAGCATTCAAGCCACCACATTGTTGTCGGTTATTCATTTAAAAAAGAAAAAAAAAGGAAATAAAAAAAGAGAGAAAGGCTGCATAACAGGAATACCATCTGTGAATGACTGACAGGTATAAACACAATATTGACAAGGAGGTGCACAAACCATTTCTTCTGTGTGGGAGATTTTGTCACTGCATTGTGATTGTGGTTTGTGGAAAACAAAATGCCTGACTACTGACCCTCATTTTGACCTTCCCCCACTCATTCCAAGCTTCTAAAACAAAGGCTAAAGTTATTTCAAAACTGGAATTAAAAAAAAAAAACCCAACCCTTTCTCCACATCAGACATTTCAAAAGAATAATTCTGTGGCAATTTCTACTCTGAAGTCCTGCTGTCAATAGGACAAGGCAATCTTTTCTCTTCAGTAAATGAGTAGATCTCATAGAAATGATTATTTAAAAAAAAAAATTTCATCCATATTTTGCTGGATTTCATCCACCAGCCCCGAAGTTACAGAAGAAATGGCTAGATCTTGCACGCACATTTGGCTTTAGAAGTAAGTTTATATTAAACCAACTATTACTTCCATCATGCTGATCCTTAACCTGCATACATTGTCAACTGATCAGGTTCAAGTTTTCTATTCCCACCCATTTCTCCAGCTGACCTACATCCAGAGAAAGCAGGCGAAGAGGACCATTCAGATATTTGCATTTTCTCTGATCAGAGCGGAAAGACGCAATTTATTGACCTTGATCTTTCTCCATCTGGCAACTGTCACTGCAGAACTATCGAACGCAATGACCATCACTGCAGGTGGTACCATCTCTAAAGAACTATCAATGCTGCCAATGACTATTCATGGAAAGACAAGGAGGTTGGGGCAGGAGAAGACTGTTTACACCAGTACTTACGCAAATAATGTCAGCATGAAGCCAGTTGGCATTTCATTTTATTCTGCCTGTGCTAGTTTCAATTGTATCCTGTGAAGCGCACCATGATTCTATTTTCATTTCAACCCTCCCCCCTGCCTTTTGCAGCACTGGTTCTACGAGCTAAGCTATTAAAAACAAACATTTGTCACACTCCAACAGCCCCTAATATATTACTCTATATCTACAGCAGCAAACCAATATATCAACTGATACATTTCACAAAACAGACAGTCCTATTAATATATATGTAACAAAAGAGACACTCCTTCTTCATTAACACAGGTTATGTATGATTTCCAGCTGCACCGATGCCCAACATTCCACAAACAACAGGTACTGCACAAAATGTTGACCGTCCATCACGCTGACCAGGTGATGACACCTGGCAGTAGTCAGGACAGACCTCTGTCATCCCAAAGCCAACTGTCTGTCCTCACCGAGTCTGATCTCCTTTTAATTAAAGACACACACAGGCAGCTGGCTACACCACACAGTGTGCATGCAGTGTCACAAGTAGCCGCCCCATCCAGTGCCCTTCTTCCCTCCCAGTGACTGGGGGGGGGGATGGTATCTGCTGCTGCTGCTGCTGAACTAGAAGGCCAGGGCTGCCTCCAAGAAGGACGACAGCTCAATCAGGTGCATCTGCTTGTTGCCAGTGGCCGCTGCGGCCGATGGGAATCTGCCAGCATATCTGGGGAAAAACAAACATTTATCTATTTATTTATACTTTTATTTCGAGGATAATGGAATAAGCACTCATGTGCTTTTTTACATTCAGTCCCCGTGTGTCTGTAGTTTTTTTTTTACAATCAGTCCCTGTGTTTTGTCATCTGTTCCTACCTGCACACAATGGCCTACTCTTACGAAAAGGGGAACAGGTTTTCATGTGTGCACAAGATGTTCTGCGTGCATTTGCACACTGGGCCTCAGTTTATTGTCTCCTCTGAAGGACTTTCCGGGGAGTGGAGTCGTCACTATGTTAACTCCAGGGAAAATATCCCCTTGAACAGGATTTGAACTTGGGTCAGCAGATCATGAGTGCAATGTGCAACACTCTAACCACCACGCTATCCCCTTGCCCCAGGGTGAAATAACTCTATCCTATGGGGGAAAAATCTGTGGGTGTGTAAAGAGGAAAGGGGAGGACATCTGCATATCTGGGAAAAGCAAACACCAGGGTGAAATAACTCTATCCTGTGGGGGAAAACACCTCTCTGTATGTGGGTGTGTAAAGAGGCCGGGGGACATAAGCTTACTACTACCTAAAAAACCCAACAAAACCCCCCTAAACCAAACCCAAAGTAAAACTAAGAATGATTTATCTGTTGCAAGAAGATGACAACTAAAATCAACACAATTATGTTTTTGTTCCTGCTGCCGATGCCTACAGTGAGGAAAGAAACTGAGTATTCTTTAACTAGTGCCCCCCCCCCAACATAAAACAGACACAAGTTTCCGCTCATCAAAAAAAGATTAAAAAAAAAAAGATCTCCCAGGTCAACTTCCAAGTGCAGACCTGCCAGTGCCTTGATGCCCTCAGTGTATATATACATACACATACATGCAGCAGCAGAAGATCAAATCTGCACGCTTAAGATCCTGTCATTATGTCAGTGTTTGGTGGGTTACTACAGAAACAGGAAAACACCCAACACACAGTCTACCTTCATGGTCAGCCAAAATGGCTGCATCAGCAAAATCTTGCCATTGGTGAACTTGGGGGCTCTAGCCAAGGGGAAAAAATCATTACATCATGAGTGAAATATTAGAATAAATGTCACACTTGATGGAGATGTAATTTTCAAAAATCCATTTATGACATTACTTTTTTTTTTCAATACCATATTGCATTGATAAACACCCCCCCCCCTTTTCCTCTCTCTCTCCCTTTAGATATTGTTTCGTTTTTCTTGGTCACTTCTTACTCATCACAGTTACATGTATGTACCCTCCTTTCCTCTCTTTTGGACATGGGATAGGAAAATGATGCATTAGAAGAAAAGTTGTTTAACCGTCGCCGATTGTGCAGGGCCAGGTGGACCCATAAAAGGTAAAGTCTTTACATGCAGGTGTCTCCTATATTTGTTGATACTTTTTGATAAAACTTCAGATATGCTTCAAACATTTCAATTCCCTTTGTCCTAAAATTTAAAAAATGTAGGTGAAAAGTTATTAAAAAAAAAAAAACGTTATTAAAGGTGACTTTAACCCTAAACTCTCTGTAGTATTTGAAAAATCACGTAGTTTTTTTAAGAAAATAAGGTACCTCAAGTACACAAAGTGCTGTACAGTTACTGTTGTTTGCAGAGCATTCATATTTGGCCAAAGTATTCATATAATGTCATACTTTGTTCTGCACCCAAGATGTGTCCTATAATAATAATAATGTATGGAATTTATATAGCGCTCAATCTTCTAAAGCAACAATACCTACATGTGTCTTGCTGCTGTCCCCCTTTGTCACCAAATAAAGGTAACATTGCAGTGACATCATGCTGTTAGTGTACAACTACCCTCTAACATGCGCAATATACGTATGTGATTAAAAAAAAAGTGTGGTCCTGCCTGAATGTGTCCTCCATCACATCCACCGTCATGGTAATCCAATCGAACATTCACACTTGTCACAAAATTACTGTCACCAAGTCTACATTTTCTGAGTGGAAAGTATTCAAACATATTGAAAACAACGTTGACTAATGTGCATATATACATTATTTACAAATATATGCTCATGCCTACTATTTACACAGACACTAGTGTGTCCTTCACCAATAGCCAGTTACATGGCTGTCACAATGCAGGTGTCACAGCCCAGTGTTGCGTCCAGGTGTGTTGGCATGTTTCTCAGGTGAAAATACCGATTAATTTTGAGAAATCTGGTTTTCATCATAATAGTACTAATCCATGACTCAGAAAATCTCAAATCAGTAGACCAGTAGAGATGAAGCCTTGGCAAACGCTTGATCCCCATCACAATCAAAACTGACAGGTAAGCCCTAATTTCCTAAGGTGTTGTTTCTGTCCATAATGGATCTATGACTAAGCCTTTCATGGCAATTTTTTGCCTGGCATAATTGTTAGTTTCATCCGCTGCAGTTTGAAAAAAGTGTTGGGGCACAAACAAAACAAAGTAATCTAAGGGCTTGGCATTCAGTGGGAGAGTTTGTGCCGGCCCAGTCGGCAGCGTGAAGTCTTGCACTGTGCAAGGCACTTGTGCGCTGCGCCATGTCGTCTGCTATGAAGCCAACGGAATGTTATCCTCAGCATCACTTTCTGACTCACTACCTTCTCCTATTTCATCTCCTTCTTCTACATCTACTTCAACATCGGATTCAACATTGTCTTCTCTTTCGAACTGTTCCACTTGAGCCAAAATAGCTTCAATTTCCCATCAGTATATTCCTCCAAAATCGTATCCTCAATCTTTGCTGCCATTTTTAGCTACAAGAAAGCATGGGAAAGACAAAGCCAGTCACTGGCTTATTTCTTGTGAACGGGAGGCTGTGTAGCACTGAATTTGGTGCCCATTCCTTCCTTAGTTTATGCTGACCTCAGTGGAATGTTCATTCATAGTGTGTGTGTACTAGGTAGAGCTTGATGCATGAGGGAAAATCCCCACTAGGCTGAAATGACGTCCGGCCGGCTGCGGCAGGCATAAATAGATGCGGGCAAGCAGGCTGCAGTGGGCTATGGTGGTTAAAAATGGGAAAGGGTTAAACTAAACATGGATGACTATGTGAGTCCATGGGGGCCCGTGGCTGGCAAAGAAGGAAGATTGTGACTGTCTGCAGAAGGCCCCCATGAGCAGGCAGGGAGGTCTGAAGGACGCTGCCGCAGAGAGAAACTGCAACAGAGACTGGCACTTCTTGTCGGAGAGCTAAACTGAAAGTAGCAAGTTTTGAGGAAGCGTGTTTCTTCCCGTGTTCTCTCCCTGCTGTTGACAGCTGGTGGCACACACTTCATGGAGGCTGAACAGCCACTCTGATGCCCTCATGGACACACCCAATCTGTTTGATCGTGACCATGTGGAGGTGGAGGAGGCCTTGATTGGCAAGTTTCTTTTTTTTTGAGGGGGGGAGGGAATGTGTGACAAAAAGCGGAACATGCTTTCCAACAGCTAACTTTGGGATCAGGAAGAAGGGGTCAGTCTTGTAAGAGCAGCCATGAGTAGGGACAGGTTCAAAATCCTTATGTGTTGTCTGATGATGACAGCAACAATTCTTGCTATGTTCATGATTTTTAAAGGTATTATTGACATGAAAAATTATACCTCTATTTCTATTTAAAATGTTTAAACGTCAGCCAGAAGTCCCAAACCTCTTTAAATGAACTGTGTGAGTATTCATTTTGAAAAAAGGGGGGAGGGGGGGAAGGGCCTACAAAGTAGTCTGACACACCACAAGGACAACACACAGAAACAAAGGTCTGACACACTAGAAGGACAACACACAGAAACAAAGGTCTGACACACTACAAGGACAACACACAGAAACAAAGTAGTCTGACACACTAGAAGGACAACACACAGAAACAAAGGTCTGACACACCACAAGGACAACACACAGAAACAAAGGTCTGACACACCACAAGGACAACACACAGAAACAAAGGTCTGACACACCACAAGGACAACACACAGAAACAAAGGTCTGACACACTAGAAGGACAACACACAGAAACAAAGGTCTGACACACTACAAGGACAACACACAGAAACAAAGTAGTCTGACACACTAGAAGGACAACACACAGAAACAAAGGTCTGACACACCACAAGGACAACACACAGAAACAAAGGTCTGACACACCACAAGGACAACACACAGAAACAAAGTAGTCTGACACACCACAAAGACAACACACAGAAACAAAGTAGTCTGACACACCACAAAGACAACACTCAGAAACACAGGAGACATAGAAAGGTGTGGTGACAGACTCCACACACTACAGCACACAGAAACACAGGAGACATGTGGTGTGAAGACAGACTCCACACACTACAGCACACAGAAACACAGGAGACATGTGGTGGTGAAGACTGACTCCACACACTACAGCACACAGAAACACAGGAGACATGTGGTGGTGACTGACTCCACACACTACAGCACACAGAAACACAGGAGACAGGTGGTGACTGACTCCACACACTACAGCACACAGAAACACAGGAGACACTAGTGGTGGTGACTGACTCCACACACTACAGCACACAGAAACACAGGAGACATGTGAAGACTGACTCCACACACTACAGCACACAGAAACACAGGAGACATGTGAAGACTGACTCCACACACTACAGCACACAGAAACACAGGAGACACATAGTGGTGGTGACTGACTCCACACACTACAGCACACAGAAACACAGGAGACATGTGAAGACTGACTCCACACACTACAGCACACAGAAACACAGGAGACATGTGAAGACTGACTCCACACACTACAGCACACAGAAACACAGGAGACATGTGAAGACTGACTCCACACACTACAGCACACAGAAACACAGGAGACATGTGGTGGTGACTGACTCCACACACTACAGCACACAGAAACACAGGAGACATGTGAAGACTGACTCCACACACTACAGCACACAGAAACACAGGAGACATGTGAAGACTGACTCCACACACTACAGCACACAGAAACACAGGAGACACATGGAGGTCACTGACTCGACGTGGCGCGCGTCCTGCATGTTCTTGAGGACGGTGCGGAGGCGGGGCTCCACGTAGGGGTAGGGCCCCATGTTCTTGTGCTCCTCCTGCACCCAGCACACCGTGGCCCCCCCGTACTTCTGCAGCTCCCCCTTCACCAGGTCAAAGGGGAACGGCGTCAGCTGAAACAACAACACCACCATACCCCTCACACTTTCTCTCACTACAAATTTTGTCCTCACTGTATGATGATAAAACATATGCCCTTTGCAACAACCCCCCCCCAAAAAACCACAACCCAACAACAACCCCACCAACCCTAGTACACTACACCACTACTGTATCATCTCAGACCTCTAGAGAAATGCATGTAGGTTACAGGCAACCATTAAAACACACACAAGAAATGATGATTTACAAATAAAATAACTACAATGATAAAAATAACTACAATGATAAAAAATAACTACAATGATAAAAGTCATTACCAAGAAAGTCATCATAAACAAAGAGCATCACCACAGGCATTGTGTTATGTAAACCTATGGATCGAGTCTTTTGCATTTATAAAATAAAAACATCCAAAAAACCACCGATATGGAATTCTATTTAAAACGGAAGGAAAATCACCCATGTGATTATCTCCTGAGATCTGTGGTGAACCAGTGTGCTTGCTGCCAGTGCTAACAGAGAACACTAACGAACACCTAACTAACGAACACCTAGCTAACGAACACCTAACTAACGAACACCTAGCTAACGAACACCTAACTAACAAATACCTAACTAACGAATACCTAACTAACTAATACCATCTAACGAATACCTAACCAACGAACACCTAACCAACGAACACCTAACTAACGAATACCTAACTAACGAATACCTAACTAACGAATACCTAACTAACTAGTACCTAACTAACTAGTACCTAACTAACAAATACCTAACGAATACCTAACTAATGAACTAATACCTAACTAATGAACTAATACCTAACTAATGAACTAATACCTAACTAACGAATACCTAACTAACGAATACCTAACTAATACCTATACCTAACAAACGAATACCTAACAAACGAATACCTAACTAACGAATACCTAACTAACGAAGTAGTACCTACCTAACTAACTAATACCTAACTAACTAAGTAGCACCTAACTAATACCTAACTAACACCTAACTCATACCTAACTAAGTAGTACCTAACTAACTAACTAACTAAGCAGTACCTAAAGTACCTACCTAACTAACTAAGCAGTACCTAAAGTACCTAACTAACTAAGCAGTACCTAAAGTACCTAACTAACTAACTAAGCAGTACCTAAAGTACCTAACTAACTAACTAAGCAGTACCTAAAGTACCTAACTACCTAACTCAGCAGGACCTAAAGTACCTAACTAACTAAGCAGTACCTAAAGTACCTAACTAACTAACTAAGCAGTACCTAAAGTACCTAACTAACTAACTAAGCAGTACCTAAAGTACCTAACTAACTAAGCAGTACCTAAAGTACCTAACTAACTAACTAAGCAGTACCTAAAGTACCTAACTAACTAACTAAGCAGTACCTAAAGTACCTAACTAACTAACTAACTAAGCAGTACCTAAAGTACCTAACTAACTAAGCAGTACCTAAAGTACCTAACTAACTAACTAAGCAGTACCTAAAGTACCTAACTAACTAACTAAGCAGTACCTAAAGTACCTAACTAACTAACTAAGCAGTACCTAAAGTACCTAACTAACTAAGCAGTACCTAAAGTACCTAACTAACTAACTAAGCAGTACCTAAAGTACCTAACTAACTAACTAAGCAGTACCTAAAGTACCTAACTAACTAAGCAGTACCTAAAGTACCTAACTAACTAACTAAGCAGTACCTAAAGTACCTAACTACCTAACTCAGCAGGACCTAACTAACTACCTAACTAACTCAGCAGGACCTAACTAACTCAGCAGGACCTAACTAACTACCTAACTCAGCAGGACCTAACTCAGCAGGACCTAACTCAGCAGGACCTAACTAACTACCTAACTCAGCAGGACCTAACTAACTACCTAACTCAGCAGGACCTAACTAACTCAGCAGGACCTAACTCAGCAGGACCTAACTAACTCAGCAGGACCTAACTAACTACCTAACTCAGCAGGACCTAACTCAGCAGGACCTAACTAACTCAGCAGGACCTAACTAACTACCTAACTCAGCAGGACCTAACTCAGCAGGACCTAACTCAGCAGGACCTAACTAACTACCTAACTCAGCAGGACCTAACTCAGCAGGACCTAACTAACTACCTAACTAACTCAGCAGGACCTAACTAACTAACTACCTAACTCAGCAGGACCTAACTAACTCAGCAGGACCTAACTAACTCAGCAGGACCTAACTACCTAACTCAGCAGGACCTAACTAACTACCTAACTCAGCAGGACCTAACTAACTACCTAACTAACTCAGCAGGACCTAACTAACTCAGCAGGACCTAACTAACTCAGCAGGACCTAACTAACTCAGCAGGACCTAACTAACTACCTAACTAACTCAGCAGGACCTAACTAACTCAGCAGGACCTAACTAACTACCTAACTAACTCAGCAGGACCTAACTAACTCAGCAGGACCTAACTAACTACCTAACTAACTCAGCAGGACCTAACTAACTACCTAACTAACTCAGCAGGACCTAACTAACTACCTAACTAACTCAGCAGGACCTAACTAATACCTAACTCAGCAGGACCTAACTAACTACCTAACTAACTCAGCAGGACCTAACTCGTGGCACACTCCTGCAGCCAGCCACTGACCTGCTCCAGCCTGGAGATGGCCACCTCGCTGACCAGGTCCTTCTTCTCCCGCTCCTTGACCAGCTCGTAGTACACCTTGCCTGAGCACAGCAGCAGCTTCTTCACGGTGTCGGCGTTGTCCCGGGCAGCCCCGCTCTCTGGGATGAGGCGCTGGAAGCGGGAGCCCTCCACCATGGCGTCAAAGCTGGACCGCGCCTCCGGCAGACGCAGCAGGCTCTTGGGCGTGGCCACGATCAGCTGACAGCAGACATCATCACCATCGTCATCACCATCGTCATCACCACCATCATCATCACCATCATCATCACCACCACCACCACCATCACCACCACCACCACCACCATCATCACCACCACCATCACCATCATCACCATTGTTACTGCTGACACACACTGTCAATCAGCACATTACACCTGACAGTATTACCACCTTCTAAGGCTGATTATAACACTGTCATGTCTGACATTACACCTGACAGTATTACCACCTAAGGCTGATTATAACACTGTCGTGTCTGACATTACACCTGACAGTATTGCCACCACCTAAGGCTGATTATAACACTGTCATGTCTGACATTACACCTGACAGAGTATTGAACCTTCCGGGGACGGTGTTACAGACTGCACACGGAAGATGGTGTGGGTCCGTTGGACCGGTTGCTGTCACAGAGGGAACATTTGTGTTCTTCATCTCTCCAAAGACAGAGTGGATTCAGGTGGACCATGTCTATGAGGCGACAGACTAGCGTCCTGTCACAGGGGTGGTGGAAAACCATCAGTTCGCTTAACGCTACAGAAACCGGGATAAGCTCCGGCTCTATGGGCCTTCTGGCTCGAAAGAACATACATGTCTATGAAGAAAAGAGTTATTTTTGACTCATGGTTGACAGTTCTGATGTAGCTCTTTAGGATTACGTGCATACACATCTCTATGTGCACCTGTTAGTTACATGTGTGTGTGAGCATGTGTCGCTGAGTGTGTGCATACGCACGTGTGAGTGAGCATGTGTTAGTATGAGTTCACGTGTGTGTGTGTGTGTGTAAAGTCGAGGTCGCTTACAAAGAAGTCAGATAAAAAGAATTTCGGATATAACAAAGCAAAGAAGTTGATCCCTGCTAAAATCCTTCTTTACAGGAATAGAAATGTGTTGGTTATAAGGAATTCTAGATATAACAAAATATTGGTTATAAGGAACTGGCTTTGTCATACCCAGCAGGTGATCATGCTACTTGTAATGAATCAGCCGCTGAACATGAACCGTCTGTCTGTGAACTTCACTTCAAGCTGGACATGACCAACTGTCAGTAAGGGAACCCTTTCTCAGAGCTGGTGGCCAAGTCACAGCTGTCAGTAAGGGAACCCTTTCTCAGAGCTGGTGGCCAAGTCACAGCTGTCAGTAAGGGAACCCTTTCTCAGAGCTGGTGGCCAAGTCACAGCTGTCAGTAAGGGAACCCTTTCTCAGAGCTGGTGGCCAAGTCACAGCTGTCAGTAAGGGAACCCTTTCTCAGAGCTGGTGGCCAAGTCACAGCTGTCAGTAAGGGAACCCTTTCTCAGAGCTGGTGGCCAAGTCACAGCTGTCAGTCTTCCCCTTTTATAGCCGCAAAAGTACACACGACAAAGAATCTCAGAAGGCAGAGTCTGACACCACTGACAACAGAAGCCGACATCGGAGACTGACACACTGACAGAAGAACCATCCAGAGACTGACCAGCACAGAGTCTGAACCACCAACAGAGCTGCGACAACAGAAGATCTGACTCACCGACTCCAACACGACACAGAGGACGACACATGACAACAGAAGACATCGACACCATGACAACAAAGACGACCACTAGGAAACACATCAGACACAGAGAACATCTGACACCACCTGACAACAGAAGATCGACACCATGACAACAGAAGAATCACCATGACAACAGAAGAGATCTGACATCACTGACAACAGAAGACATGACACCACTGACAACAGAAGACATCTGACATCACTGACAACAGAAGAGATCTGACACCACTGACAACAGAAGACATCTGACATCCTTGACAGAAGACATCTGACATCCTTGACAGAAGACATCCTTGACAGAAGACATCTGACACCCCTGACATTCAATCCGCGGGCCACTCACGGGTTTGCGGAAGGGCAGGGCATCTGTCTGCGCATGGCGTGGAAGAAGTTGGCAGGAGTGGTGAAGTTGCAGACGAACCAGTTGCTCTCGTGCAGCTGCTGGATCTCAAAGTTGTCGTTCTCCACCTGCCGACACACCACCCTCACTTGGGTCAACACCATCACCACCACCAAAAAACAAACAGAACAAATCTGACCCGTCAGTTGGTTTCACAACTGAATGACAACCCCACATGTGTGACTGTATATGAGGAAACCAGGCACAGTCACAGTTTTACACAGGCTGGGACTTTTGCATCTACATAATAAATTATACTAACAGGAAAAATAGATGTACAAAACAGAATTTAAATATCTTTCAAAGGTGAGAATGAAAAAAGAGAGGAAAATATAGCCCGGGGAGAGGTGTCCACAGGTAACTTGAGAGAGAGAGAGAGAGAGAGAGAGAGAGAGAGAGAGAGAGAGAGAGAGAGAGAGAGAGAGAGAGAGAGAGAGAGAGAGAGAGAGAGAGAGAGAGATGGAGAGAGAAAGGTGAAGACAGAGAGATGGCGAGAGTGAGATGGAGACAGAGAAAGGTGGAGACAGAGAGATGGCGAGAGTGAGATGGAGAGAAAGGAAGGTGGAGAGAGAGAGGTGGAGAGAGATGGAGAGAGAAAGGTGGAGAGAGAAAGGTGGAGAGAGAGAGGTGGAGGGAGAGAGAGAGATGGAGAGAACTCGAATTTGAATATTTTAATGAGGGTAACTGTATAAGCCAGAGGCTTCTTTACATCAGGCCCTCATGGGGAAAAAGTGAAACAAACATAAATAAACCAATTGATCAACAAACAAGATAATGTCAAAAATCAAAGAAATGAATCATTCAAATTGCCATTCAATTATTGACTGAAGTCATGAAATCAATGAAAGACCACAGAAGTAAACCAATCGAATAAATGAACAAAACCAATTAAACACTGACAAACTCCCATCCTTGACACCCGCCTCCCCTAAACAGACAACCCTCCCCCAAAAATACACACACACGCACGCGCGCGCGCACGCACGCACGCACAAACACACTACGCGTACATATGCACAGACAAGCAACTACACATGCGAGCTTGCACAAATCACACAAATCGTCCAGGATACAAATCCATACACATGTACATTTCCTCACATATCATAACAGCCTTATGTCATAATCATCAAAATACCATAGCCACACATTACACCGTCAAAACCAAACAATGAACATTATTTGAAGCACAAAAAAACCCCACCCAAACCACAGAGCATCAAATCACACCACACACATACACACACACATTTGCGTGCGCTTGCATGCATACACACTCACACACACAGAGTTGAAACTGACAAACAGCCAGGAAGCACCTGGCACATGTAGGTGCTGTGGCCGATCACACACACACACGCATGCATACACGGGCACATACGCACGCACACACGTGTGCGCGCACACAATGCCTATTCCCACCTAGAAAAATCTGACTCTTGTTCGTATACTTTTCACTGTCTTCTCTTCTGCCTTTAATACCATTCAGCCCCATCTATTAGCTCTCAAACTGCTCTCAATAGATGTCTGTCCTCGGCTAATTCTCTGGATAATGAGCTTTCTGACACACCGGACACAGTTTGTTCGATTTCAAAAAGCCATATCCACTCAAAGGTCAACTTCCACTGGTTCTCCCCAAGGCACTGTTCTGTCCCCCATCCTTTCCACCCTTTACACTAATGACTGCACTGGCTCTGATCTTATACCGTTAATCAAATATTCTGATGACTCTGCTCTGGAAGATCTGTCTAATTCCCATGTCATGTATTTTAAACAAGTTGAGGAGTTCTCCTCCTGGTGCAAACAGAACTGTCTCGACCTTAATGTTATAAAAACTAAAGAGATGGTTATTGATTTTCGCAAAACCCCTCAGCCCCTACCAAATCTTTACATTGATGGTGTAATGGTAGAGTGTGTACATGAATACACATACCTAGGTACTGTTATAAATTATAAACTAAGCTTTAATGCTAATACACATCTTGTAAATAGAAAATGCCACTCTCGCATCGTTTTCCTTCAAAAACTCTGGAGTCTTAAAGTGAATGTTAAAGTTTGACAGAATTTCTGCCGATGCTTTATCGAGTCTGTCCTTTCCTTCTCCTTAATTTGTTGGTACAGGGGACTGACTGTCAACAACAAAAACATAGTAAACAAAATTGTAACCAGATGTGGCAAAATTGTGGGCTGTGAGCAAATGAAACTGAATGACTTGTATGAATGCCGTGTGAGAGACAGAGCTAGACAGATTGTAAGTGATGGTGCTCATGTGCTTGCAAACTATGTTGAACTCCTGCCTTCTCAAAAGCGCTACAGAGTACCCAAGTCTAGAACCCTGTGATATAAAAATAGTTTTATTCCCACCTCAATTCTGCTGCTTAATAAGTGTATGATAATAATTGAATAAATCTGAACTGATCTGAAGCGCACATGAAAAAAAAGAGAGAGGGAGGGAGGAGGGGGGCAAGGGAGATAGAGCTCAGGTAGAAAAGGTATGGGACATGTTGAAGCATAGGAAAGGCGAACGTTTATTAGTTTAAACTGTGTTCAATATTTTAATAGAATAGAGTACGAATTTCATTGATATTTGTCTTATCATACATGTTATACCACTTTGATTTATGTCAGAAAAATGTGTAAGCGTGTTATTATTTTAGAGTGTGTTCAATATCTTAATAGAATAGAGTATTAATCTAATTGATATTTGTCTTATACAACATGTTATAACAATTTGGCTTATGTTATAAAAATGCGTGCATATGTGTGCAAATGTTTTCAATGTGTGTGTGTGTGTGTGTGTGTGTGTGTATGTTCCCTGATGACAATCATTTGTATGTGAGAATAAAAACATGCACATTTTCCCTGATGACAATCATGTGTATGTGAGAATAAAAACATACATTTACACACATTTTCCCTGATGACAATCATGTGTATGTGAGAATAAAAACATACACATTTTCCCTGATGACAATCATGTGTATGTGAGAATAAAAACATACACATTTTCCCTGATGACAATCATGTGTACAGGGGTTCATACAGACTTGGTTGGAAAAAATTTAGGGCCTTTTTAGGGCTTTTTAGGGGCCATTATTTCCAAATTTAGGGCCTAGCCACAGGGTATCAAAGTACATTTTATCAACCCGTGTACACGTTTACATTGATAAACTAATCTCAAACTCATGTAAGCAAAGTCTTCTTGTCTACAACTGCATGTTGGATATTGATTATTGACACAAATTCAAGTGAAGTTCTAGAATAAAATGTCTTTCACTCATAGATACTACAATGAATGAAAATCCTCACACAGTAAAACATCCATGGTGTGATGGAAGAGTCCATGTCTTGAAATACGAAGTAAAGTAAAAACTGAAATAAGTGTCTCTGATTCTAAGATGTTTTTCACAAACAGCTAGCAAAGTGAACTTAAAAGACACTATCCCTCAAACTTGTGAACTAGTCTCCTTGCCTTACCAAAGATGCAGATGGTTGCCTGGTACTAGAACTGGTAACAACAATACCCTCACACAGTCACAGTGCCTCTTCCAAATTCTATTATTTTATTTCAATCTTACACATCCCTACATGCAGGCATTCACACACACACACACACACACACACACACACACGTGCATGCATGCACACGCATGCATGCACAAGAGAGACAGAAAGACAGAGAGAGAGGCTGCTGGATGCAAGTTCTCTTCACTATGAATACATGCACAAGTCAAATACAGCTGCAGAAAAAAAAAAAAAAAAAAAAAAGGGTGAAAGGGTGGCGCAGCGCTAAGTGGCGAAGCGTTCTCCCGCTCTCCCCGGGGAGAGCAGCCCGAATTTCACGGAGAGAAATCTGCCATGACTTAAAGTGGTATGAAATAAAATCTGAGCGCTTTGATTTGTTGCTTTACAAGATTCAGCGCTATATAAATTCTATACATTATTATTATTATTATTAAGTCCCGTATCGTCAATGCAGACAGAGAGGTGGGCCTAACACTGGCTTGAAAAGGATGCCAACACCCTCTCCCCATAGGTTTTTTCTTTTTAAGCAAGAATCTTCAAATCAAGTTGGCCAATAACTGAATAATCTGCGAATTTTAAAGTAAAGTCAACTGAATCGACTACATTGAGTGGTGGAAAATATTCAAATAATATTTGTATTTTTCCTGTACATTTGTAAATATTCAGGCATTTGTGACTTGCCTTATGAACTGGATTCGTTTCTGTATGCGTTCTGCAGGAAATCTGTGGGATAATCTCCTCAAATAAAGAATAGATCTGGCTACAGGTTTTATTGTATTCCCATTCTGACACACGACTCTATCACTGACTGCCATTTTGTAAACTGCCCACAGGAGAAACAATAGGCCTTGCTATTCACAGTGCAGCTGTGCTAAAATTGACAAATCTCGTAGAGAAGGACTGTAGGGCAGTAAACAGAAAACTGGTATGTTTTTGACTCATGATTGCAGTTTCATAGTTAAACATCATTTTCCAAACAAATTACTGGCATACCATAGGGGTAGGTAGTTTTCGGCATGTAAAAAATAACTGGTGAAAGCAAAGGAATATGCACTTCCAATGGAGGCAAATTACCTCCCTTGGCAAAATAGGTGGCGCGACATGAATAGCAGACGACAGGCTCTATCGGCGATAATATGATCTTTGGACACCCTTCTTGCTTTCATTTCTCGTAAGTTTTTTGTGTATTTGTTTAATCTACATTTCAACAGAAACTCTCACTCATGGTTCCCAATTTTAGGGCTTTTTAGGGGCCTTATTTTGGATCTTCAAAAATCAGGGCCTTTTAGGGCTTTTTAAGATTTGTACGAACCCTGTGTGTATGTGAGAATAAAAACATACATTTACACACATTTTCCCTGATGACAATCATGTGTATATGAGAATAAAAACATACACATTTTCCCTGATGACAATCATGTGTATGTGGGAATAAAATCATGTACACTTTCCACGATGACAATGTTGACACAAGAATAAAAACATAGGCACTTTCCCTGATGATAATGTCTATGTGGGAATAAAAACATAAACATTTTCTATTATGATAATGTCTATGTGGGAATAAAAACATAAACATTTTCTATGATGACAATGTCTACGTGGGAATAAAAACATTACATTTTCCATGATGACAATGTCTATGTGGTAATAAAAACATAAACATTTTCTATTATGACAATGTCTATGTGGTAATAAAAACATAAACATTTTCTATGATGACAATGTCTATGTGGGAATAAAATCATAAACATTTTCCATGATGACAATGTCTATGTGGGAATAAAAACAAACATTTTTTATGACAATGTCTGTTCACTGTTCACTGGTCCCGTAACCCGCCAGGGTCGTGGGGGCGCTGCATGGTGGACGAACGGTGGACCAGCTGGCTCCACTTAGCGCGGTCGTGGGCAAGTGCCTGGGTGACACTGAAGTCCTCCCCTGTCCAATCACGGATGTCGTCGGCCCACTTTCTCCTCTGTCTGCCCCGTCTTCTCTTCCCCTTGACTGTTCCTTGCAGGATGGTCTTTGCAAGTCCTTCTGAGCGTGTTACGTGCCCATACCATCTGAGTTTCCTCTTTTTCGCCGTGGTCAGTAGGTCTTCATAGTCCAGCACCTGTTGAGTGATCATTCTGCGGACTTCATTGTTGGTGACATGGTCCTTGTATGAGATGCCAAGGAGCCTTCTGAGGCATCTCATTTCTACTGCTTGGATCCTCCTTTGTAGGGCTGCGTTCAGTGTCCATGCCTCACATGCGTAAAGCATGATTGAGATGACTAGCGCATTTAGTAACTTTACCTTGGTTCCGAGAGGGATGTTTCTGTCTCTCCATATGGTCTTCAGTCTTGCCATTGCTGCTGCTGTTTGTGCCGCTCTTGCTAGGATTTCGGTCTTCGATCCCTCCTCACTTATGATGGCTCCAAGGTACTTGAAATGGTCAACTGTCTCCAGTTCTTTTCCGCTGACAGTGATCTTGGTGGTGATTGGCTGGGCACTGTTTGTCATGAGCTTGGTTTTCTCGGCACTGATTTCCATGCCGTATCGTGAGGATATTTCGTCCAGTTTCTTCACTAGGTTGGCCAGTTCCTCTTCATTTCCTGCCAGACCGTCAATGTCATCGGCAAACCTGAGGTTGGTGATTGTCGCCCTCCAATGCTGACTGTGCCTGTGTGGTCATCCAAGGCGTCAGTCATGATGCGTTCGAGGAAAATGTTAAATAGTGTCGGCGACAGCAGACATCCCTGTCGGACCCCAACTGAGGTACGGAACCATTCCCCTACCGTGCCCTGTACGAGTACTGCACTGGTGGCCTTTGAGTAGAGTTCCTTGATGGTGTGGATCAGCTTCTGGCCCATGTTGAATTTGTTCATGGTGGCCCACAGAGCGTCATGCCATACTCTATCGAAGGCCTTCTTAAAATCAATGAAGACGTGGAAGATGTCTTGTTGATGCTGGCTGTATTTCTCACACAGAACCCTCAGGTTGAATATCTGTTCTGTGGTGCTTCTATTTGGGCGGAAACCGGCCTGCTCTTCGGCGATGATCTCTTCTGCCTGTGGTTTCAGCCTGTTCAGGATCACTTTCAGCATGACTTTACTGGCATGACTTATGACGCTGATTGTCCTGTAGTCGCCGAAAAACACAACCATGGGTCACAGATGAAATCTTGAATATGTGTGACAAAAGACGAGACCTGAAGAAGAGCAAGAACACTACAGGAGGAGCAGTTGAGTACAGAGAAGTAAACAAGAAGATCAGGAGAGACATGAGGAAGACCAAGGAGGAATGGATAGAGAAACAATGTACAGAAATCGAAGAGAGCCTGACAAAGAATAATAGCAGAAGAGCATACCAGATTGTGAAAGAGCTCACCAAACAGAAACAGGCAAGAGTCAGTAACATCCAGGACAAAGAAGGGAATTGCCTAACAGAAAAGAAGGAAATCGTTGGCAGATGGACGGAATACTGTTCCGAACTCTACAATCATCAGACGCTAGGCGACCCCAGCGTTCTTGCAAGCCAAGCCTCATCGAATAAAGACAACTTCCCAATTCTACGCGAGGAAGTAGAAGTAGCAATTAGATCGCTGAAGAAAGGAAAATCAGCAGGAATCGACAACATCCCAGCAGAGCTGATCCAACACGGGGGAGAAGCAGTGACAGACATCCTTACAAGTATCTGCAACAAGATCTGGCAGACCGGAGAGTGGCCTACACCATGGACCCAATCACTCATCATCACTCTCCCCAAGAAAGGAAATCTCCAGCAGTGCCAAAACTACAGGACAATCAGCGTCATAAGTCATAAGACAATGTCTATGTAGGAATAAAAACATAAACATTTTCTATGATGACAATGTCTATGTGGGAATAACAACATAAACATTTTCTATGATGACAATGTCTATGTGGGAATAAAAACAAACATTTTTTATGACAATGTCTATGTGGGAATAAAAACATAACATTTTCTATGATGACAATGTCTATGTGGGAATAAAAACATAAACATTTTCTATGATGACAATGTCTATGTGGGAATAACAACATAAACATTTTCTATGATGACAATGTCTATGTGGGAATAAAAACATAACATTTTCTATGATGACAATGTCTATGTGGGAATAAAAACATAACATTTTCTATGATGACAATGTCTATGTGGGAATAAAAACATAAACATTTTCCATAATGACAATGTCTATGTGGGAATAAAAACATAAACATTTTCCACGATGACAATGTCTATGTGGGAATAAAAACATCACATTTTCTATGATGACAATGTCTATGTGGGAATAAAAACATCACATTTTCTATGATGACAATGTCTATGTGGGAATAAAAACATCACATTTTCTATGATGACAACGTCTATGTGGGAATAAAAACATAACATTTTCTATGATGACAATGTCTATGTGGTAATAAAAACATAACATTTTCTATGATGACAATGTCTATGTGGGAATAAAAACATAACATTTTCTATGATGACAATGTCTATGTGGGAATAAAAACATAACATTTTCTATGATGACAATGTCTATGTGGGAATAAAACCATATCCCCTGATGACACTGTCTGTATGGAACAACAACTCTTCCCACATGACATTATCTTTGTGGGAATAATCTCCCCACATGACATTATCTTTGAGGGAATAATCTTCCCACATGACATTATCTTTGAGGGAACAATCTTCCCACATGACATTATCTTTGTGGGAACAATCTTCCCACATGACATTATCTTTGTGGGAATAATCTTCCCACATGACATTATCTTTGTGGGAATAATCTTCCCACATGACATTATCTTTGAGGGAATAATCTTCCCACATATTATCTTTGTGGGAACAATCTTCCCACATGACATTATCTTTGTGGGAATAATCTTCCCACATGACATTATCTTTGTGGGAATAATCTTTCCAGATGACAATATCTTTGACAATCTTCCCAGATGACAATATCTATGTTGGCATGAAATAAACCGAACCCAATCCTAATGCCTTCATGGGAAGAAAATAACAAAGCAACTAACAACTAACTCCCAGCATGATAACCAGCCTGTTGATCCTTACCTCACATAAGCAGCCATCAACATGCATTCACCCCCACCCCCAGGATTCCTCAAAGGTAAAAACTGAACATGGGTTACCTACACACATCACTTCAATCTGAAGCAAGAGAGAGCCAGGCATACTTACAGGAAAATATTCTGGGTCATCGTTACTCATCTGCAGGAATCGCTCAATGCGGCAACTGGAGTGCTCTGGACCCTGCCATACATCAACACACACACACACACACACACACACAGAGTTTGACTTTGATACATACACGGTCTTAATAATCTGTACAAATAAGCTGTCGCCGTCATCATTGTTATCATGAGACATTGCCACATCAACACTCAGTGTTGATTCTAGGATTTCAAAATAAGGGGCCCAAGGGCCCCCTAAAAAGAAAAAAAAGGGGGCTTTGCCCCCCCCCATAAAAAGGGGACAAGCAGTATTTGCTTACAGTACCCTCAGTACTCTTAGTTTCTGCTATTTTTTCAAGTAAGAGAAACAAAACAAACAGGCAGATACATAGGCAGAAAGGATTAGATATTCAATTTAAGTGTTGCAGTTAATATGCAGTAAGCACTTGTGACACAGAGAGAGAGAGAGAGAGAGAGAGAGAGAGAGAGAGAGAGAGAGAGAGAGAGAGAGAGAGGAGAGAGAGAGAGAGAGAGAGAGGAAGGGGGGGGGGGGGGGGGGATGGAGAGAAGATAGGAAAAAGAGAGAGGGTGGAGTGGGGGTCAAAGTCACATTTGTATTTCCACAGAGTTGGGGAGATAGATCTAGATGAGACAAGAGGTAAAAGCCAAGATCTCAAAGCTTTTTTTCTTACCTAGCTGGTACACTGAGAGACAGAGAGATATTTGAGAGAGAGAGAGAGAGAGAGAGAGAGAGAGAGAGAGAGAGAGAGAGAGAGAGAGAGAGAGAGAGAGAACTCAGAAATTTAATGTATTTCAGCCTTAGGCCATAATACATGGTTGGCGGAGAAGAAATTGACAATGCCACAGAGTGGGCAAAAACCGGATAACATACACAATACCAAGCTCACTTTCAGTGAAAGGAATAATGAAGACAATGCACAAATACATAAAAATCCATATGTATCAAACACAATTAACTATTTTGATCTAAATGTATCTTCCTTATGTCTGGATAAAATCAATATACATATATAGTTTTTCAAAATCATAACAAAACGATACCATATCTTCGTTTGTGATGTAAATATCTTAATACAACAAACTTTTTCTCTTATTGATGGCGTGGAATATATATCTAGACAGGCAGTGATTTTTACTACTGTTTTCTGCTTTAAGTAGATCATGCAAAGGTGTATCAACACAATCCCTTAAAAATTTAATTCTTAAATCATTATACACAAAACATTCATAAAGGAAATGCTTTTCATCTTCAACTTGGGTTTACAAAATGGACATTGTTTCTTCTGATTCTGTGCACTATATCGATGTACATTGTTGTTGAGTGGTAAAACATTACATCTCACCTGTGACACAGCAACTCTAAAGCAGTAGGTATCTAAGTGTAGAAGATATTCTTCTTTAGCAAATATTGTTTTGAAACACCTGTAACTGTCATATCTGTCTCGGTCTCTGATTGTACTATACCATTCCTGGATAAACATATCAACTAGTCTTTGCTTAAACAGATGTAAGAATACCTTGACGTCACCAACACCCTGTTGAAGCCATACAAAGCTGAATCCTGCATCACATAAAATTTGTCTAATCATAGAAACCCAACAGTTCTTTCCAGATATATCCATGTCAAGCAACATTTGATAAGCATTATATGGTAGTCTGTTAGAATTCATTTGTAATAATTTAATCCAATATCTAAGAGAGAGAGAGAGAGAGAGAGAGAGAGAGAGAGAGAGAGAGAGAGAGAGAGAGAGAGAGAGAGAGAGAGAGAGAGAGAGAGAGAGAGAGAGGAAGGCCAAATTTGTATTTCCATATTCAGAGAAATAGATCTAGGTCTAGAAGTTAAAGCCAATGTCAAAGTCTTGTTTCTTCCCCCGTGCCCTCCCCAAGATCACACATTGAAAGAGAGAAACTTTTAATTTCCGCATTCAGAGAGATAGATCTAGATCTACAAAAGTTAAAGCCCATATATGAAAGTCTTGTTTCCGTCCACCCACTCCACCCCCAAGATCGTACCAGAAGAGAGAGAGAGAGAGAGAGAGAGAGAGAGAGAGAGAGAGAGAGAGAGAGAGAGAGAGAGAGAGAACTCAGAAATTTAATGTATCTCAGCCTTAGGCCATAATACATGGTTAGCGTAGAAGAAATTGACAATGCCACAGAGTGGGCAAAAACTGGATAACATACACAATACCAAGCTCACTTTCAGTGAAAGAAATAATGAAGACAATGCACAAATACATAAAAATACATATGTATCAAACACAATTCACTATTTTGATCTAAGTGTACCTTTCTTATGTCTGGATAAAATCAATATACATATAGTTTTTCAGAGAGAGAGACAGAGAGACAGACAGAGTTGCAGAGAGTCAGAGTGACACACACACATTTCTCTTTCTCACACACAGAGAAACAGAGTCAGACAAAGAGAGAGAGAGAGAGAGAGAAAGAAAGAGAGAGAGGAGAGAGAAGAGAGAGAGAGAGAGGAGAGAGAGAAAAGATTAGGGGAGAGAAAGAGAGAGAGAAGAGAGAGAAGGAGAGAGAGAGAGAGAGAGAGAGAGAGAGAGATGAGAGAGAGCGAAAAGAGAGAAGAGATGGAGTGAGAGAGAGAGAGAGAAAGAGAGAGAGAGTTGCCTAACTGATGAAAGTCTTTCTGAAGAGTTTCATCTTGTACAGCCTCCTGGTGATCAGCAGTGTTTTTGCGTGATGGTTTAAGTGTTATTCTGTAATTAGCACAATCTCCTTCAGTGAATGTATAGTTCTTTCCATGTTTGACACACGGCCCATAGCCTTCCACATGCCATGTTCACTGTTCTCAAGCCAGGGCTACTTGTCTCGCCAGATCTACCAGCCCGAACTTGCAGGGCCACAGTGTCTGCTATCTCCTCAATGATCTCTGTCCTAATCACATCACTTATTTCTGGAGTACAAAACCTCTTGGGAAAAGACGTAAAGATGTAAATGAAGTGGACAACAGAGCAGGACGAACCCGCTTTATTATGAATTTGGCTTTTGGGTGCGAATCAGAACTAGGGTAGCCTACCAACATAATGACCGCTGCAGGAAATGACAAGGACGAACTACAGTTTCTGTGATTGTCAAAAGTGAGGTGCTTAGCCAACCAGAAGCATCATCAGAGAACTTTGGTGAAAGTTCCACTTAATTTTAGAGATTATACAAAATTTAATGGCAGTTGCGATGGTGCACTGTTTGTTCAAAAACGCGCTGTCCAGGATTTTTTGGTGTCCGTTAGGGCACACTGCCCACATCGTTCTGCAGCAATTTTGAAAAAAATGTGGGAATCCTGCAAGGGCACACTCTAGAATCAACACTGCCACATCACCAGACACTGCCACATCACCAGACACTGCCACATCATCAGACACTGCCACATCATCAGACACTGCCACATCATCAGACACTGCCACATCAACAGACACTGCCACATCAACAGACACTGCCACATCTACACACATTGTCCTGATTATCTTTACTGTTGTCATCATCTTCAGACAAGTTTGAGAGTGTTGCTCAAATCAACTGACCAACACTGCAGGTGTTTGTATCTCTCGGGCCCGGTTGACGCCGGGATATATTATGATAGTAAGCGTAGAGTACAACCCTGTCAAGAAATCTCAAAGCACATGCACTTCCACAGCAGCATCATTACATCATCTTCATCATCATTGATCATCAAGCAAAAAAACAAAAAAATCGCTTCTGATTCAGTGGTCCCAGTTGCTCTAGTCTCATGACCTCAGATTCGGTTTCCCCATACACTTCTGTACCTGTGGTGAGTTTGTGTCAAAGCCTTTGGGGTTGGCGGTTCATGGGGGACAGTCATTGAAGGGACATTGTGAGATGGGCAACTCACTCAGTCTGGCTCTGCGACTGAGCTAATACTGTCATTAGTAGGGGGCTTAGTAGGTGGTGTCCTGCGTATGTTAGCTCAGAACAGGCACCACTGAACACCACCAAAGTGACCCAGCAGCAGTGCAGGGCCCCTCTGGCTGGTGGCCCCACAGTAGCCTGATATTGATGGGCTCCCTGTGGAGGATGCAACATAACAAATCTGGGTATGGCTGGGGCAGGGAGATTGGAATGAGCGACATGGGAACAGCAGGACGGGGACGTCACATTAGATGAGGCAGCACCACCCCCCCTCCCCAAATCTTGGAATGATCTGAGGGTGGCCCAAAGGGCAGTCTGCAAATGGAACCAGGTTTGGCATATGACCCATTTTTGTTGTTGTCATCATCATTGTTACTTATCATGGTCATTCATGTTGTTATTATGTTGTATTCATCATAATCATGCACTGGGGGTGGGACAGCCTGGTGGTTAGAGCATTGCTTTTATGATCTGACAGCCTGGGATCAAGACCAGCTTCAAGCCACCTCTGACAGATGGCCATTCAAGAGGATGTTCCTCCCCCATGAATTAATGTCACTACTGACTCCACTAACCTGAAAGTCCTTAGGCTGAGGCTATAGACCAAGGCTCTGTGTACAGTACACACACACACACACACACACACACTCAGAAAACATCTTGCGCTCACATTGAAACCGGGTCTGCCTTTCAGAAGAGGAGGCTGATTATGCCAGCAAGAACAGATGTCAAAGAATTTTTTTTGTTTAAACGCATGCACAATGGTGGTGTGTTCTGTCCTGAAGTGAGAATGCAGCCACCTTAATGCAGGTCAGCAAACACAGTTGCATGTGCACACATCTCACTGCTGGCGCGCCTCGGAGCCCTCGATGAGGAACAAAAACAACAAGGTAAAGGCGTCTGTCCCATAACCTATGTGGTTGTAGGGGAGCGAGGCGTCAGAGACCTCACTTCTCTAGGGCCAGCATATTGAGGGCGGCGCCCATCTCCTCTCCCTCGCTGCTTTACCTCCCCTGACCCTAAAGAAGGCAGGTACCCATTTACAGCTG
Source organism: Rapana venosa (assembly GCA_028751875.1). Lineage (NCBI taxonomy): Eukaryota > Metazoa > Mollusca > Gastropoda > Neogastropoda > Muricidae > Rapana > Rapana venosa. The sequence continues at coordinate 123,558,313 of CM054134.1, forward strand.
GGTGAACTGAGGGACTGTACTGAAGCCAAGGCGCGCAAACAGTCACCCATCCAAGTGGTAACCACACTCGACGCTGCTTAACTTGGCTGGGGGAAAGCAAGTGCTCCGACCACTGAGCTATCCCAAATAATCATGTACATGAGAGAAAGTAAAAAATGTTTTTATTTCTGAAGTCACACACTTCTAGGAAATGTGAATATTCCATCCTGAATGACAGTTTCTTAATCACTTAAGTGCCTGAAGCAGGGACGACAACAACGTTATAAAATGTGCGATGAGTGAAAACAGTATATAATACAACAATATATGTATGCCTGCATGTGTGTGTGTGTGTGTAAAAAAAAAAAAAATCACATTTCACAAACATGCTTGAAATTGCTGTCTGATACAGACTGTGCATCCTAATAAACTGATTTCAGTATTTCAATGACAATTCTTAGTACTTTTCACAGAGTTTCATTTACTGTGTGACATACTTTTATAAAGTTAAAATTAAAAAATTCTGTTCCATTTTACACAAAAACTGTTTTCTTCATTTGTTTTTTATTCTCTTCCTAAAGTACACAAATTCATACACTAAATTTAATATTAGTCTTTCACATCAAAAAGAGGATAAAAATCATCATGTAAGTGGACTCACCAGAATGCATCACATGGTCAGAAAACAAGATCTGTGTGTGTGTGTGTTTGCTGCTGCCCATCAGCTAATCAGTGGCTGTGTTCCACGTCAATATTCCCTTCAAAACAGGTCACTGCCATTTTTAGATTTTGTTCCCAACTGATTTTTTTTTTTTAACCCTAGTAGCGCTGAATAGACAGCAACACGCCTCACTTCTATTGGCTGAATTAACATTGGCTAGCATTGTTTTGGAGCAGGGTGGGCTCAAACAACCCTTGATATTGATATATAAAACTGAATTAAATGTGTCAATCTATAAATCACTCGAAAGAACAGATAATATGCTTTTAAATGAGTGTAATTTTATAATAGTGTGTAGTGTTTATGATTATGTAAAAAAAATAAAAAATAAAAAATCGTGTGCGCACTACCGATCACTGTTCCACCGTCAGGGCCCCGGATCGATTTTAACTCGATAAGCAAAGTTCTTGTGGTGCATAAATACCTAACATGATTAGGTAAACACTATTTCTTGACATTAGTTTTGAAAACATAAGGAGTTTGTATCCCTTTATTGGTCACCAAATACTCAGAAAAGTTCAGCGAAAGGATCGACGCCATCACGACTGTCATGGTGGAATGTGCGAAGTGGTGGCTTTCTATGACGAAAATACAAAGATCGCTTGATTTCATGTGATGCAAAGTACTCAGCAGCATAGCGATTTGACTCAACAACAGTTATTTCGAAGCCTCGTTGCGTCAAAATAAAGTAAAACAATCTGTGACATCGAAATCGCCGAGTAGCGAAGAAGTCCATCTGGCAAAACTAGCACCGCTCGATTCAGTCCGATCGCGATCGATTTTTACCAAGTTTTTCAAAAATATTCCACAATCCTTACCTCATCGTCTCTCTCATTGTTTATTTCAACCAACTCCAGCCTCTAAAACTCCTCCTCGCTGTCAATATTGTAAAAAAGCTCGAAAAACGCTTGAAGAAATTCTGGTGCAAAATCTGGCCACCATTTTTGTTGAAGACGATCTAGGCTGGTCCCAAAAAAATTTAAAATACACTCTTAACCAATCAGATTCTTCGTTACTTGGGTGTGTCAAACGACCTTCACCCCTTTCTGCGGGCCTACAACGGCCTTAACATTCATTGGCTGACCTTTGAAAGCGAAAGTAAGCTTTCAACTATGATCACCCACGTCATCCCGGAATATTCCGGGATCCGCCACACAGCTTAGACCCGCCATTACCGGAATATTCCGGGAACCGCGCTACTAGGGTTAAAAGATGCAGAAAAGAGACAAAAGGATTGCTGGTCAAAAGACCAGCACTTTTATAACTAAAAGTGCTGTGCGTTGTTAGTTTCTGACAGTTCTGCATACCACTTGTGAACACAAACACAAGTTTTACTTTTACAAGAGATGTAGCAGGTTCTGTGCCTCATTCAGGAAAACAAAGAGCATATGTTGCCGCTTCTGTTATGTGTGAACGCACCGCACCTTTCCTCACCCCATGTCGGCCCATTACCATCACCATTCTGCATTTGCTCCACATCTGTCATTATCCTCGATATAAAAGAATAAAATAAATAAATAACAAATAAATAACTGACGAGTTTCAGTTGAATAATTTCTTCATGAAATCGCCAACATGATACATAATATTGCTGGGAAAACGGTACCATCAAAGGTCACGGTGTATGCTTGTTGACTCCACAGAGCAGTAAGGGGGCACTAGTTCCTCCTCCTTGTTGTTGTTGGTCACTCTCTCTCTCTCTCTCTCTCTACGTTTCCCTCACCAGGTAGGGGGTGTAGGGCCTGGTATTGTCTGTCCTATGCTTGTCACTTGACTGATCTGCCCACTGGTCTCAGCCAACACATTCCCACTTTAGAGGACAGCTATTTCATTATACAGATTGCATGTTGAATATGTTGTTGTTTCCATAACCCATCGAACACTGACATCAATTACAGGATCTTTACCATGTATTTTTTATCTACTGCATGTGCCTATACACTAAGGGAATAAAGTCACTGGTAGGTCTGCACTTTCAGTTGACCTGGGAGATAAAACCCTCCCCGGATAATTCACCAGATGCCACTGCAAAGATCTGAACCTTCATGGGCCCATGGGGCTGAAGCCAAACAGCCGTAACCTCTTAGCTATGGCGTCCATCTTTTACAGTGACCCATAGGGCTGAAGCCAAACAGCCGTAACCTCTTAGCTATGGCGTCCATCTTTTACAGTGGCCCATGGGGCTGAAGCCAAACAGCCGTAACCTCTTAGCTATGGCGTCCATCTTTTACAGTGGCCCATGGGGCTGAAGCCAAACAGCCGTAACCTCTTAGCTGTGGCGTCCATCTTTTACAGTGGCCCATGGGGCTGAAGCCAAACAGCCGTAACCTCTTAGCTATGGCGTCCATCTTTTACAGTAACATAAGTTGGATTTGGACACACATACGAAATTATATTTTCCTATTTTTTTTCCTGGCAAAACTAAAAGTCTGCTGAAGCCATGGGTATGGTAGCCATGGGTCATTTGTGTTTTTTTCAGTCTCAACACGACTCTGAGCGTGCTTCTGTAGACAATGCAGAGAGCCTGTCCACTGTGTGTGACAATGTGTCCTGCCAACCATTACACCGTAACCCCTGAATGTCCTCACTATGTCACCGACATCTGAGAGCGAGTTTTGCCCACTAAGCCTGACCCTGACTTCCAGAAAACAAGTCAGTACTGATGTATAATATTCTCTGTACATGCATTATTTCCACCATGACTTATCTTACTGGCAGGAAAGCAACAAAAACAACAATAATAATCCCACCAAGAGGGCAGAGTGTGTTGAGCAGAGAGAGAGAGAGAGAGGGGAGAGAGAGAGAGAGAGAGGGAGAGAGAGAGAGAGAGAGAGAGAGGAGAGAGAGAGAGAGAGAGATGAGGGAGAGCGAGCACTGACCATGCCCTCATAGCCATGGGGCAGGAGAAGAACCAGGCCACTCTGCCGGACCCACTTGGCCTGGCCACTGGAGATGAACTGGTCAATGATGCACTGCGCCGTGTTGGAGAAGTCCCCAAACTGTGCCTCCCAGATCACCAGGGCGTTGGGGTTGGTCATGGAGTAGCCCAGCTCAAACCCTGAACCCACACATACATACACACATACATACATACATAATAATAATAATAATAAATGGAATTTATATAGCGCTATATCTTGCAGAGACAAATCAAAGCGCTTGCACTCAACTCATTCTTACACAGTCATACAACCAGTGACAAGCAATAGTTCCATCAAGTCCAAATGTGCACACACGCACACACACACACACAGGTCACACACCCTGGCAGGGCAATAGAATCTTGGTTGTTGAAGGCAGGGAAAAAAAACTATGAGATGAGGCAGGAGAGGAAAATCTTAGGTTTGAAATAAATATGTCTTTAGACTGGATTTAAAAGTGTCATAAGAAGGCTTTTGGCGGAGAGAGAGAGGGAGATCATTCCACATCAATGGACCAGAAATAGAGAAAGAGCGACGGCCGATGGTGGATTGGTTGAATCTAGGTATTCGTAAGGACAAGGTATCTGCAGCAGAGCGGAGAGAACGAGAAGGAGTGTACAAGTGAAGACATTCACAGATCTGGGCTAGGCTAGGCCTACAGGAGACAAGCCCGCTGCGTGCGTGCGTGCGGCCTGCCTATCCTCTTAACTCATTGGAGTCGCAGTGAAATGGATCCCGCCATTTTGTGGTGACGCGTGATTTTGGCTATATTTGAAAAATTCAGCAGACTTACCCAACATAATAATGACATACACATTATATACATCATTGAAAAGTTTATAGTGTCTTCTTTTGAGATTGTTTCAGTTTTTTAATAGATGACTGTATTTACTTTTTACAAATTTTCAAAATTTGTCACTGAATGCTGAAAAATAAAAAGTTTTGAAAATTAGGGCTGGTATCTTAATTAAATGGCTTGAACTATTCATCAACTAGTCCCCTTGAAGCAATGTGATGATTTTTCACCAAAGTAAAGTTCCCTGAAGCTGGCTGAATCTATGTGATGTCACTTTTTGTACAACAGATTTTTTTTTTAAAGAATCATAACACTGGAGTGCCTGAAATCCCAAAGATATTACTTGTTGACATGTCAAACAAAATTGGACAACAGACAAAAACTAGGCAAGCTTATGGTCAAGGAAAGCAACTGTGTTTAGAAAAATGATTGCCCTACAGGCCAGAGTACTTTTCCTTGGGTTAAACATCACTTTGTGTTTTGTAAAAAATTCGTAAGTCTGCCGATTCTTAAGCTTCAGCACGTCACAGTAAAGGAGAGCAATGCCAACCTCAATGAGTTAACACACACAGGCACTAAGCCTAGGCTAGATTGAGACAGCAAACAGACAAGATTTTGCCCAAATTTGAGCCCTTCAAAACTGATGAACACGTATCCTAAATACAACAAAAGTTGATTCAGCTTAAAAAATTAAAAAATCAAACATTAACATTACATACCTGACTTTCCCAAAGTGAAACTTAAACAATTTCAGGAGGAAAATTTCGATCAATTTACGTCACTAGCACAGAAATTATCACTCTCAATACTAAACAAAGAAGTGCTATCTGGTGAGAACATCCAATCTATCTGTTATTTTGGTTGATAACGCCTATCTGGTGAGAACATCCAATCTATCTGTTATTTTGGTTTATAACGCCAACACAAAAGTGTTATACTTGTTCAAATTCACGTCTCCACAACAACAAGAGAACACTGCACTGAATACACCTGAATGTAGCGCTGAAGAAAATGACAAACGTATCAAAAAGCAGTTAAAAGTTGGAAATTAAAATCCGTGTGGCCACTTTCCCCCGCTGAAACATCTTGATGGCACCAAACTGGACCAGTGCATCGGGTCAGTGCCAGAGCTAAAAATAGCACATCAGGGGTCAAGTTCCAGCGTCTAAGTGCAGCAGAAAATGGGGGGAAACGACTGCCGTGGCCCAAGAGGAAACCAAGACATCGGGTTTACAACAAAAATGTTTACCAGTCACCCAGATCCACCCACCTATGTCTCTGAAGGTTACCAGCTACAGCCAGCCTCCAGCCAGTGGCCATTTCCTTACCAAGTGTACCAGTTCCCTTGGTGGAGACAGCAGAGACAGCACAACTACTTTGATGTGCTGAGAAACTGTGACTGGTAGTTTGTACATCAACTTGTAGAGCACTAGCTTTGCTGTGGTGTTGTTTAGTTTTTGCTCATATCCACAGTAGATCTAGCTGTTTTACTTGACTCAGTGTGCAGTATTTATCTTTCACATAAAGAGCCAACATTTTGGGACACATAATTGTTAATTTTAATTTGTTTAATGTTTTGCTTTTTTGCAGTTTAGAGTTGATTGTTGTCTTTTTTTGTTTTGATATTTTAAAAAATTGATTCTGTATTTTAAAATGCCTACCCGATCTAGATGTAAAAAGTCCAACCTATTGAAACTAATGCAGTGGAACACTAGATCTATTTCCACTAATCTACATTATCTAATCCAACATCTTTCCAACAATAAATACCAAGTCCTTGTGTTACAATCCCTGAATGTAACCAGGAGCAAACTACCTAAGCTGCCTGGTTACTATTATCCACCTGTCCATCAACAGGTGGATGCTGCTACCAAAATCAGTGCAGCTATATACATCGAAGAAGGGGTGGATTACAGCACATGTCCCTCACCAGTGCCTAACCAGGTCCTAGATATACACTCATGTGCAGCATGCACAAAATTAAGGGAAAATTTAATAATAAATACTGTATCTGTATACCTACCTAAGGGACCTAATGATATGAACACTGAATGGATACACAACCTTAAAGATAATGAAAAGTGGTTTATAGCAGGAGATTTTAATGCACATGCTCCGTTTTGGGATAAGGAATGTAGAAAAATATCTCATAATCGATTTGTAGAAAACATAGTTGATTCCTGCCTGTACTTACTAAATGATGGCAGTGTTACTAGAATTCCCGACATTGCTAGTCACAGAGCATCCGCCTTAGATCTATCGCTTATATCTCCTGCATTAGCTCCAGAATGTGAGTGGTCAACGCCAATGACACCCTTGGCAGCGATCCCTGCCTGTCATACAACGCTTAGTGGACTAACAGCTTCCTGTGACACCCAGGAAGACAAAATTCCAAAATTTAATTACAAAAAAGCAGACTGGAAAAAGTTTGAAAGCATCCTTGAAACAACACAGACAGCTTTAACACTGACAACATAGACCATTTATATTCCAGTTTTACTGAGACAATTATTCACGCTGCCACTTTGTCTATCCCCAAAATAATACCTAAAACAAATAAACATCTGGGAAATTATGGTGGACACAGCATGTGAGGAAGCAGTAAAAACAACGCTTAATGTATAAAATTTATTTAAAAGATAAAACATCAGAAAATATGTAAACAGAAACAAGCTATAAATTACTGTACCTTGTTGTAGCTCAGGCTAAGAGAGAATTTTGGACTTCTTTTTGTACCACCGAAATTTCAAATCATAAAGATCTTTAAAAAGTTTGGGATAAATATCATGAAATGAAAAAAGGTGTTAGTTTACCAACTTGTCCAGTGCAATTGGAGAATAAAGAATTTCCAAACATAGAAAAAGCAGAGGCCTTTGCAGACATTTTTTCTGAATCAATGCGTCTTGAAGGCTTGTCACTTAAACACAGGAACTACAGAACAGATGAAGAAAGTAAAACAGAACGTACTGACCAGTCTCTGACAACGGTTCGTGCATTAATGCTCCCAATTTCACTGGACGAAGTAAGAGATGCGTTACTATCTCTTTCTAACAAAAAAAGTTGTTGGGTAGATGCAGTTTCTAATGACATGTTGAAAACTTTACAACAAAATTTCATTATCTACTCCACAAACTCTTCATAAATGTGAATTGAGGGAGGTATGCCAGTAAGTGGAAGGAGTCCATTTTCATTCAGTTCATTAAACAGGGAAAGCCTTAAATCTGACAAAACCAGTACAGACCAATTGCTTTGACCTCTCACACTGGCAAGCTATGGAAAGAAGTATTCTAAAAAGGTGATGTATTTCTGCCCTTAAAAATAAATAATCCCTGTCAATCAGCAGGTTTCAAAAAAAATAGATCTACCATAGAATTTGGTTAAACTATCAACACATAAAAACGCAGTTGCAAGAAGAAAGGGAAAGTTCTTGCAACATTTTTGATATTAGAAAGGCATATGCCCAAGTTTGGCATGCTAATTATTAGGTAACTAAAGAATGTGGGCGTTTCTGGGCACTTGTATTTTTATATCAAAAGTTTTTTTAACAGACAGAAAATTCAAGTAAGAGTAGCTAAATCTCTATTCAAGTGTTAGATTGCTTCATATGGGACTACCCAAGGCTCTGTGATAGCTCCTATCCTAGTTTAATATATTGCTGCATGATCTCCCAATGATTTATCAAAGGATATAATCTTAGTACATATGCGGATGATTTATGCATGTGGATGAATGTTACTATGAAACGTAATACACCCAAAAGAGCGTTAATTACATAAAAAGGGTATATCAAAGCCAGCTTGAAACATCGACAAATATATTGCTTGAAATGGATTTACTTTGTCCACAGAAAAAACTCATGTTGTGCTTTTTAATAATGGCAGTAATCCAGAGGAGCTACCAAGGTTTAAGATTGGGACTGAAATAATTGAATACAAAAATACAATAAGTTCTTAGGTGTTATTCTAACTTCAAAGCTAACTTGGAATACACATATTGAGCACTTATTAACAAAGGCAAGAAAGTGCATAAACTTACTGAAGATAATTAGTAAACAGTTCTGGGGACAAGACATATTCAATCTAAAATGTTTAGCTACATCTCTTGTTCGTTCGAAATTATCATATGGACAAGAAATCTTTTTCAGCGCTCCAAAATCTTTACTTAAAAAGTGTAGACTGCAAAGCTTACAGGCTTGCACCTGGAGTTCCGTATCATGCATCAGCTCTGGGAACGTACAATGAAGTTGGTACATTGCCTTTGGATGATTACCGTCAACTAGCATGTGCTAAATATGTTCTTAGAAACAGAACGACTGAAAATTTCATTTCTGAGGAAGTAGAAGTAAAATCTGAACTACAGTTTCCTAAAAGAGCAAAAGATATATCTTCCTTAATGCCCATTAACACATATGTGTCCGATCTGGTGGAAAATTCTAATGTCAATCAACACAGAATGGACAAACGAGAGGCAATATTACCTTGTCCATTGTGGGAGATGAATAGAGCACACTTCGACATAGAGGTAACTAATGTAAAAAAGAATGAGAATCTGAACATTATGGTTTCTGATGTTCGATCCCACATCCATCATAAGAATTTTCATCATTTACAAATTTATACAGATGGATCACGCCTGGATAATCAAGAAACAGGTTCAGCTTTTGTTATACCATCTTTAAAAATTGAAAATCATTCTATGTTGGTAAACATCATTCAATTTTTATGGCGGAATTAGTAGCAGTCTCAATGGCTCTAAATTATGTTCTTGATTTGCCATTGTGTATATTTCAAATCCTTATTTGTGTTGATTCCAAGTCAGTATTGTATGCTTTAAAATCCTTGTGGTACAAGACAACTTCAAACATTGCATTAGAGATTAATCATGTCATACACCTTTTAACCTTAAAGGGCACAAGTGTCACTTTCTGCTGGGTGCCTTCACACAGTGGATTCTTTCCAAATGAGTGGGCTGATAGAGCTGCTAAAAGAGGTGCAAAGCATGAACGGAAATCAGCAACATTGCACGTGCCATTATCATTACAAGAGGGCTACCACTTATAAGAACAAACACCATGGAAAAAGGTCACAGAAACGTATCACCTAAAAGAGAGATTTCTAAACAGATCTGTCATCAAAACTGATATAGCAAGAGTCGTGAGCCATTCTAAGGCTTGCTCAAATATCTCCGCAGCAAGAAGAGTGAATACTTTGTTTTACAGAATAAAACTTAATGCATTCCTAACCAAATTCAGTAGAAACAGTAAATGTCTATGTGGTGAGAATATTTCTAATACTCGTATAATATTTGAATGTAAGAATACAAAAGCTTACCTCAATTTTCTGAAAACTCCCTTAGAAGCATATTCAATAATTTGAATTTGGCATTTGATATTGCAAAAGGTCTCTGGCATAGTCCTATAGGATATTTGTTATAGTTTCATTAACGTTAATCACTTTTTATGTTTTTGTTTCAGTGGTGTAGTTTTTTATTGTATCTTTTGCTTTGCGTGGTTTCTTTTCATGATTAGACTACTTCCCCCCCCCCCTCGCATTTTTCAGTAGGGCCTCTACAACCACCTCAATTCTCATACACCCCTTGTATATATATTTTTTTCTCGTCTAATATCACTGAGAGTGAACAGACGTAAAATCGAAGACAACACCAACAACAACACGCATACATACACAACCATACATACCAAACACATATCATACACACACCACACATACACACACACACCATACACACACACACAACACATACATACACATACACATACGTACACAGTCATTCAGCACTGCTGCCAACCTCTAAGAATCTAAAAATGGAATTTAGTGAGGGGTGGGTTTGGGAGGGAAAGAGGACAAAGCATATATATATATATTTATTTTTTTAATGGTTAAAGCAGCAAACCCTTCATCTCCTGACAAGATGACGTCATCAGCAAGGCATTGTGCCCTGCAAGTGAAACAGAAGGTAAAGGAGGTAAAGGAGGTAAAGGTGTCCCATAACCTATAAGGTCGTAGGGGAGCGAGGCGTCAGAGACCTCACTTCTCTAGGGCCAGCATATTGAGGGCGGCGCCCATCTCCTCTCCCTCGCTGCTTTACCTTCCCTGACCCTAAAGAGGGTAGGTACCCATTTACAGCTGGGTGAACTGGGGGAACTGTACTGAAGCCAAGGCGCACAAACGGTCACCCATCCAACTGGTAACCACGCTCGACGCTGCTTAACTTGGCTGGGGGAAAGCGAGTGCTCCGACCACTGAGCTATCCCAGAAGGGGGAAACCAAAAGTAGAGCCATTCCTTATCTGGTGTATACAACAATCCCTTCTTATCAGGTGTGTTGTAGAGTGTGTATACAACAATCCCTTCTTATCAGGTGTGTTGTAGAGTGTGTATACAACAATCCCTTCTTATCAGGTGTGTTGTAGAGTGTGTATACAACAATCCCTTCTTATCAGGTGTGTTGTAGAGTGTGTATACAACAATCCCTTCATATCAGGTGTGTTGTAGAGTGTGTATACAACAATCCCTTCTTATCAGGTGTGTTGTAGAGTGTGTATACAACAATCCCTTCTTATCAGGTGTGTTGTAGAGTGTGTATACAACAATCCCTTCTTATCAGGTGTGTTGTAGAGTGTGTATCAACAATCCCTTCTTATCAGGTGTGTTGTAGAGTGTGTATACAACAATCCCTTCTTATCAGGTGTGTTGTAGAGTGTGTATACAACAATCCCTTCTTATCAGGTGTGTTGTAGAGTGTGTATACAACAATCTCTTCTTATCAGGTGTGTTGTAGAGTGTGTATACAACAATCTCTTCTTATCAAGTGTGTTGTAGAGTGTGTATACAACAATCTCTTCTTATCAGGTGTGTTGTAGAGTGTGTATACAACAATCCCTTCTTATCAGGTGTGTTGTAGAGTGTGTATACAACAATCTCTTCTTATCAAGTGTGTTGTAGAGTGTGTATACAACAATCTCTTCTTATCAGGTGTGTTGTAGAGTGTGTATACAACAATCTCTTCTTATCAAGTGTGTTGTAGAGTGTGTATACAACAATCTCTTCTTATCAGGTGTGTTGTAGAGTGTGTATACAACAATCTCTTCTTATCAGGTGTGTTGTAGAGTGTGTATACAACAATCTCTTCTTATCAAGTGTGTTTTCACGAAGAACAAAATCAGAAGAGAACATGTTTGGATGCAAGTGTTGAGGACCAGATGTAATTATTTGTGTGGCTTCTTCTTCTTCTTCGTTTAATAGCATACGAAGTACCCAAGCACAGTGTCCACTGCCTGGGCAGGACTAGCTGGGCTCTCCTCTGTAGTTTGCTGCCTACAGCTTCTTCACACCTGTCCGCTGCTGCCTGCAGGTTCACACTATTTTCATCACATGCTCGGCAAAAATACTTGCTTAGTTTATGGCTACTTTGGTCATCTACTCTCTGAACTGTATTGATTTTTATCAGTTATTGGGCATTCAATTCACAGTTTCAGCCTTGCTCTGTTGTTCAGAACTTTGATGGACACAAATTCATCCAGATGAGGCCATCGGTGCAAGACTTCCTTGACTTGATGACATTGGCACTGTCAGTCCTTGCCTCCCTGATACACAGTTGTCTGTCTGGTGGTGCCTATGATTGTCATCCAAACTGTGTGCTCAATGATCGGTTTTGTAAACAAGCACTTGGAGAGAGAGAGAGGGGGGGAAAGAGAGAGGGAGAGTGAGAGAGAGAGAGAGTGTGTGTGTGTGTGTGTGCTTTTCTGTTTTTGTCAATGTTGTCAATAGTACAGTAGTCAACTCAAGTCAAAAACACTTTAACCATCCCATGAAGGGCAATTACAATACTGAACACACAGTTTGGATGAAAATCATATGCACAATAAAATGAAGGGAAAAATATATGCACATGTGTAACTATGGAGAACATAGCAGGGCAACTGTACACAACTACACAGCCAGCCAGCCACATACACACACACACACAGCACTGCTGGCCTAGTAGTTATCTGAAGTCAGTCTGGAACCAACTTGGTCACTGCTCAGTACACAATTCCTTGGAGGTCAACAAACTGGACGGGCACACAAACAGCACAGGTAACTACAATTCTGAAAAGCAAACTGTATCTAGACACACACAAATCACTTTTAAAAAATAATAAAAATCACAGTAATCCAAAGACATTACACACATACAGAGGTGTGAAAGATAACACAAACTGTAAGCATTATGCGCCTCTGTCCACAAATGGAGAGAGAGAGAGAGAGAGAGAGAGAACAAAGAGGAGGCCGGGACCTCACACACTGCAGCATGGTCAGTGCAGGGTCAACAGCCAGTTGGCTTCCGCCATAGCTCTCTGTTCTACTATCTCATTTTTATTTATCTTATTTAAAAAAATTTTATTTTATTTTATACCACTTTAAGCAAATTTCTCTGCGTGAAATTCAGGCTGTTCTCCCCGGGGATAGCGCGTCGCCACAAGAGCAGTGCCACCTTTTTTTTCTCTTCTTTTTCCTGTCTGCAACTTTGTTTCCCTATCAGAGTGGCTTTTTTCTACAGAATTTTGCCAGGGACAACTCTCGTGTTGCTATGGGTTCTTTTATGTGCATTAAATAATTTTGTGTAACACACGGGACCTCGGTTTATCATCTCATCCAAAAGACTAGCACCCAGACCACCACTCATGGTCTAATGGATGGGGAAAAAGTTTCGGGCCCACACGGAATTCGAACCACCGCAGACTTCTGAGCCAGACTTTTCACTTTCCAGGCAGGCGCGTTACCTCTCGACCACCACTGCTGCTGCTCTCTGTTCTAGGCACGATGCCGCTCTACTGCCGACACCGACAGCCATGCACTGCTCAGATGCCCAGGAGGCAAAATATGCAGGAACCCCACAGCTTAGAATCAAGAGAACAAGAAATTCTTTTGTTCCAGTAGTCATTCCATCTCTAAATTCACAACAACACTGTTTCACATTCTCCGATATACATACCTCCCTGATTGTCATTGTGTGTGTGTGTGTGTGTGTGTGTGAGGGAGGTTGCATATGTGCACACATGAGCAAGCTCTTGAAATAAGTGTATGTCTCATTTTTAGTTTGCAATGATCTTAAATATAAGTGTGTGTGTGCGTGCGTGCGTGCGTGCGCGTGTCCATGCTCATGAAAATAAGCACTCATATATCTTATTTTTGGCTTAAATGATTTTTTATTTGTTTGTGTGTGTACGAGTGTGTGCACATGCATGCATGTGTGCATGCATAGGGATATTTATACCAATATGAAATGTAGCTTTTGTGTGTCTTTCGAGATAATGATACCTATCAATGTGCCTGTCAGTATTGTAATTGGCTTTCATGGGATATTTTGACTTGACTTGACTGACACTACACACACATACACACATGCCATCAGTTATGCACGCCCATTTCAAACCTGACCGTACTTATATCAACATTAGACTGACCCTAGCTCACTGAAACACTACATCACAAGCATGCAGACAGACAGACAGACAGACAGGCAGGTAGACAGACAGTCAGGCTAGTAGAGAGGGAAAAAAACAAGGAGAGAGAGAGAGGGAGAGAAGAGAGATGGAGGGGAGAGAGGAGAGAGGGAGTGGGAGAGAGGAGAGAGAGAGAGGAGAGGGAGAGAGAGCACTGCAGACTGACCCAGAACACCATACTCTGACAGAGAGCTGTTGCAGACAGAGTAGTGGGCCTGGTCTTCACACAGGTGGTTCAGTGGTACAAACGTCTTCTTGTCAATTTCCTGATGGTGAAGTATGTGATGCCGGTGACTGCAATGACACACATCTTCAAACATTACAACAATAAAACATGTAAAACATAACAACAACACACAAAAACTTAAACCAGGCATGGGGATTTGCTCATCAAAAACAAAGAGGGGAAAAAAGAAAAAGAAGAGAGAGAGAGAGAAACCTGACCAAAACTTGCCGCAGTCACACAAGTACAAGTAATCATTTTGGACAGGCAGCATTCAAAACACATAATTACACACCATAAGTGAAATATCAGAACAAATGTGATACGTGATGGACAACACACATTTTCTATCCATGTATCATATTTTTTATACAAACATACACCCCCCTCTTTCTCTTTCTGTTTTTCCCCCTCGGTTACTTCTTACACCAAGTAGTTACAGGTAGCCTCCGTTCCTCACTTCTGGACACAGAATAAGAAAATGATACATTAAGAAGATGATGAATCATGTGGACAAACATCCAGAAGTGATAAGAAGTAATATCTCTTTGTCATTTAAAACATTAACACCTACATGAAAAAGAAAGTTAACGGACAAAACTAAACAAAAAACCAAACAGAACCTCAAAAAAGACCCCTTAGGCACTTTGTTATTAACCCTCTTGTTGGATTCTACAGAGCTAAACTGCCTGTAGATTTTGAATTCTTTGAAGGTTTTCTACCTCCATCTGACTTACTTTACTCCTAAGACAACTGTGCGTGTGCATGACAAGCTATCAAGCTGAAATGTTGTCACAAGCTAGGTATGTCTTTGTACTTGCATTTAGACGCAAGTTTATTTGTCTGGTCACCAGATGTCTTGTCAATGTCACCTTATTTGTCATTAATCACAGGTAAAAATATGGTATATATGATAAACCAGCAAATCCTGCATGGATTTGACAATAGTTAAAGCATGTTAGTGTCGAATAAGGAACTGATACCCAGCTGATGTGTTTACCAATAGTTATGTGCAATAGTACTTCAAGGATGTGTCACACAATGTCCCCATAGCACCTGTTGTTTTATGGTATGTCTCGAGGAGACAGAAGTTTTGTTTAGCTATTTTTTCTTTTGAAAACAAGTCATATTCAATCAACATGTGACCTTTATACTGCAGTTCATACCTGCGTGTGCTACCACATGTTAACAAGTGTACAGAAGTGTATTATTGTACATGACTGTCACCAGTGTCACAGCACAGGTGTGACACATTCGAAACAATACAGAACTTCTGTAACCCTACAAAATTTTAATGTTGGTAGTCTCTAAAGTAGTCGTAGTGGTGGCACAGAGTCACATCACATCACAAAAAGCACAAATTATGGATGTGTGTGTGTGTGGGGGGGGGGGGGTACCCATTGTTCTCACCTATCGAACCTTGACAGACCGGAGACCTATTTTATTTTCCTTCTTGCTATTTTCATTATCGGCATATCTGTTCGTTTCTGCCATTGCAGTTTCAAAGAAAAGTGTGGTAATAATGAGAAAACAGTCAAAAGGCATCATTTTCAGGCGTCTATGCCGCGGACCGGCGGGGAGGTCAAATTTCTCCACAGTGGGTGTGTGTAGCACAGGTCAGGAATGTGCCGAGTAGCACATTATTTTCTGGCTCACTCTTCTCCCTAACTGCAGCAATTCCATTCCTCCTCTTCCTCGTAAGCGTTTAATACGGACTCACTTAACAATTCTTGTTCAATTTTCTACTTCCAAGACATAACATTCAATTTCGTCTCGCTAATCAGATGAATTGTCTGCTACTAAGAAAAACGCCATTTTTTTCCGCCACGCTGCACCATTGAAAAGCGTTCCGGTCGCTGGCTGTTATTTTCTTCCTTCCCTCCCACTTTACCACGCATGTTAGTGGTCTAAATTTATCACTGGCACCCTCTGAACACCCTCCCTGCATCGCCCACCATGTTTCAGACACATAGTGTAAAACCACGAGGTTTTGTGTGTGATGGAAAAGTACTGCCCACGTGGGCAACACCAACTGTCGGCTGTGGTCGTATTGGAATCTAGCAGCAGCCACCGTTGCTGTCGGCTGCGGCGGTCGGGGACAAGAGGGTTAAGCAAGTACTGCTGCTAGTTGTTTGTTTTGTCCACGCACTCACACACAACTTGAATTTTTATAAATGCATTTTTTCACACACAAATGTGTGTGTGTATATGTACAGTGTTGATTCTAGGATTTCAAAAAAAGGGGCCCAAGGGCCTCCTAAAATGAAAAAAATGGGACATTGCCCCCCCCCCCCCCACCCCCCCCATAAAAGGGGACAAGCAGTATTTGCTTACAGTACCCTCAGTACTCTTAGTTTCTGCTATTTTTTCAAGGAAGAGAAACAAAACAAACAAGCAGAGACATAGGCAGAAAGGATTAAATATTCACTTTAAATGTTGCAGTTAGACGAATTCTGCTACTGGAAAGATGATGAGCTGCGAAGCAAAATCTGAGTTAGCTGTCAGAACCAGGATTGCGAGTGCTTGGAAGAAATGGAAAGAATTGGCAAGTCTGCTCGGAAATCAGAAAATCCCACTGGAGAGACGCTGTCTGATATATAAGGCCTGCATCAGACCTGTTCTCCTGTATGGTTCAGAGTCGTGGGTTTTCACAAAAAAACATTGAACGTTAGTTGAAGAGCTGTGAAAACCGAATGCTACGCAAAATGACAAAGTCAATGGGAAGACAGGATCACAAATATGAAGAACTATGGAGAATGAGCAAAGTTGATGTTTCTGAAGTCTGTAGCTAGTACCAAAGACTGCACTGGTTTTGGGCACGTTCACGGAAAGCAGACCACCACATCATAAAAAGAGCAATGAACTTCGTAGTGGAATGGAAAGAGACCAAAGGGAAGACCTAGCAAGACCTGGGCTGCCTGTACTGCAGATGATCTTAGAGAAAGGGGCATAAATAAGGAGGAAGCTCAAAACAGAGACAGATGGAGAAGGCTGATCAATGTCAAGCCTTCCCTGGGAGAAACATGACAAAAAGGAGGAAGAAGAAGAAGAAATGTTGCAGTTAATCTGCAGTAAGCTTTTGTGACACAGGCGTGAGAGAGGGGGAGGGGAGAGAGGGGGAGAGAGGGGGGAAGAGGGAGGGGGGGGTGAAAGTCAAATTTGTATTTCTACAGAGTTGGGGAGATACATCTAAATGAGACTAGAGGTAAAAGCCAATATCAAAGTTTGACTAGAGGTAAAAGCAATATCAAAGTTTGACTAGAGGTAAAAGCCAATATCAAAGTTTGACTAGAGGTAAAAGCAAATATCAAAGTTTGACTAGAGGTAAAAGCCAATATCAAAGTTTGACTAGAGGTAAAAGCCAATATCAAAGTTTGGCTAGAGGTAAAAGCCAATATCAAAGTTTGACTAGAGGTAAAAGCAAATATCAAAGTGGTTTTTTCTCGCCTAGATGGTACACTGAGAGAGAGAGAGTGAAAAGAGAAGAGAGAGAAGAAGGAGAGAGAGAGAGAGAGAGAGGAGAGAGAAGAGAGAGAGAGAGAGAGAGAGAGAGAGAGAGAGAGAGAGAGACAATGACAATGACAAAGGTTTAATGTGTTAAGCAAATATGCCCATTCACATGGGGACAGTGGGGCGCGGACTGGGCACAAAACACATATATGATTAACAACATGATTAACCAAACCCAAAATGGTCCACATGGCATGAATTCCAAACCATGGCTTTGATATTATACCAGAATATTGTTATTGTCTATGAATACTGTTGGATATTCCAATCACATTGTCTTTACCTAAGTTTGTGTAGAAGTCTTTCACACAATCATCAAGGCACATCTGTAGAAAGCTTTCCTTTTGGTACAGCAGTGGCTCCATCAGCAATGCATTGTTTCAGTTCTTGCAGCATGGACCTAGTATTGTCTACATTTTTTGTCAATTCTTGTAAATATTCCCAGACATCACTGACAGGAACACTATCATCACTGTCTCGCATTTCACTGCCTATTTTTCACATGTTCAGCACACTCCCCAATTTCTTCCTCAGTCGCATTCTCTTCACCCTCTTCCTCGCTCTCATTCATTGCACGTTCTTCCTCACTCTTATTTTCTGCACGCTCTTCTTCAGTCTCATTCTTTGCACATTCATTTCCCCCCTACACCCATTCCCTTCAGCACACACTCTGTCTTTCACTTCATTTTCACAAGTATAGACATAATCTGTCATTTCTCTCACATCATTACTGCATGACATTGTCACTCTTTGTCTGTCTATATCATGCTCTTTCATATCGATACAGTTTTCATTCTGACAACTGCTTGAAGAGGGAGGGCAATGTTCACCACACTCAAACACATTGATAGGAGCGTTGCTATCACAGGGGCTCGCAGCATCGTAATATAAGCTAGGTGGGGTGGGTAAAAACAGGAGAGGGGGACGAAGCCTGTTCATTATTTGTTCTTTCTTTATTTGTTCTGTAAGCTTCTGCTCTTCTTCTGTCCCTGTTCATCTGAGATGGGCATTTTTTCCTATATGTTGTACGTTGAACTGGTGTGACAGGGGAATGGTCGGCAAAGACCGGCACACACACACACAGACAGGCACACAGACAGACAGGCACACAGACAGACAGGCACACACACAGACAGACACACAGACAGACAAGCACACAGACAGGCACACAGACAGACAGGCACACACACAGAAGACACACAGACAGACGGGCTCACAGATGGCACACAGACAGATAGGCAAGCAGGCAGATAGACAGGTAGTCAGATTGATAGGCAGTCAGACAGTCAGATAGATAAACAGTCAGAGAGATAGATAGTCAGATAGCTAGGCGGGCAGGCAATCAGATAGGCAGGCAGACAGTCAGATAGCTAGGCAGGCAGACAGTCAGATAGATAGGCAGGCAGACAGTCAGATAGATAGGCAGGCAGAAAGTCAGATAGATAGGCAGGCAGACAGTCAGATAGATAGGCAGGCAGACAGTCAGATAGATAGGCAGGCAGACCAGATAGATAGGCAGGCAGTCAGATAGATAGGCAGGCAGACAGTCAGATAGATAGGCAGACAGACAGATAGATAGGCAGACAGTCAGATAGATAGGCAGGCAGACAGTCAGATAGATAGGCAGACAGTCAGATAGATAGGCAGAGAGACAGATAGATAGGCAGGCAGGCAGGCAGTATAGATAGGCAGGCAGAATCAGATAGATAGGCAGGAGGCAGGCAGATAGATAGGCAGACAGGCAGATAGATAGCAAAGGCAGAAGCAGGCAGGCAAAGACAGTCAGATAGATAGGCAGATAGATAGGCAGACAGGCAGATAGATAGGCAGACAGTCAGATAGATAGGCAGGCAGGCAGATAGATAGGCAGACAGGCAGATAGATAGGCAAGCAGTCATAGATAGACAGTCAGATAGATAGCAGGCAGGCAGATAGATAGGCAGACAGGCAGATAGATAGAAGAGTCAAGAGACAGTCAGATAGATAGGCAGGCAGAGTCAGATAGAAGGCAGAGCAGTCAGATAGAAGTAGGGAGCAACAGGGCAGATAGATAACAGGCAGGCAGAAGTCAGATAGATAGGCCCGGGACAGTCAGATAGATAGCAGGCAGAGCAGTCAGATAGATAGCACAGTGCAGATAGATAGGCAGGCAGCAGTCAGATAGATAGTAACAGGCAGGCAGAGCAGTCAGATACAAGCAGGCAAGGCAGGCAGTCAGACAGATAGCTAGCACAGGCAGGGCAGTCAGAAGCAGGCAGGCAGGCAGAACAAAGCAGCTGAAGGTGCCCCTCTCCCCATCCTGGCCCTAGCCTGACGTGGACGCCTCCTTTAGCAGAGAGCCGAAGGCCAAGGCCTCTCCAGAGCCAGTCCGCATGCGATTCTTCACATGTCCATGCGGGAGCGCATCACACAGCTCAGCCTGCAAACAACAGTTCCTCCATTCATCATGAACAGTCAAGCACAGAAGGATATGGAAACGGCATACTGGAGTGGAAAGGTAGTCTGCAGGGGGGCTGCCAGCTGCCTCAGGATGATACAGTAGGCACTCATCAGAAAGTTCCAAAAAACATGTCAATTACATGACCAAAAGCAGAGAATGAGCTAGGTAGGCCGATATAAGCAGAAAGATAGAGAGGTAAGGATATAACAGAAACAAGGGAGAAAAGGGAAACTTCTCACACCAATTTCCAGGGGGACATGCTATGAACTAAGTCCCAAGCATTCCAAGAGCTACAGAATCATTTTGATTCAGACATTTCTCCTTTTTTTCCATCCTGCTGTGCAAAGTTCCAACACAAGAACAAGATAAAACCAAGTGCTACTCTGAGAACAAAGTGTCTAACATCCATGACTTTGCTTTGGCCTCGCTCACAAGGCCTGTCTGCTGTACATCCACTGTGGGAGAAGCTGTTTAAGCAAAGAATCAGGCCAGGAGGGGTCACTGGACAGAAGCTCTAGGAGATGAGCATGAAAGGAAAACATAAAAAGGATAGGGGGTCAAGTAATTGCAGCACTCTTCAGAGCCTCCGACTAAGTTTAGGGCATCTTTGCTACCTGCAGCGGACACTGTCCGAGATACGTGGATGCTGCCTGCTCTGCCAACAACGCTCAAGACAGCCTGGAGGACCCACAGTCAGACAGATCTTCCTATGAAGGGAGCTTTCTCCTTTTATATCCAAGGGCTCTCTCCTGGCACAGTCCTCACTCACACTAGCAGCCTGGGGGTGTTTTTTACCTCTCAGAAAATCTTTGAGCTTTGCTCAGGCAGCTTTTCCACGTGATTTTCATAGTTTTCTCCTTGCCCAAATTTGGCCGAGATGATCCGGGAGCACGGCACAGGGAGAGGAGGCCCTAGTAACACAGACAAGCTTGGCTACACTGGGCAGGGTTTTGGACTGAAATAATAGACGAGCAAATTCATATGTCTTAACACTTGGCTAAGCACCTCATTACCTCTCTCTCTCCTCTCTTTCTTTTTCTCTCTCTTTTCTCTCTCGCTCTCTCTCCCCTATTCTTTCCCCTCTCTCTCTCAGCCTCAGTGACAGTCTTACCTCCATGAACAGACAATCTTCTTGGGACGGGCTGATTTCTGCCGTTTACTTCCGAAGAGTGTCTTCACCAGCAAGTTTTGGGATGGTCATCAGTGGTGCGGTTGGTGGTGGTTTTAACGTCCAGGGAGTCAGCATTCTGCTTGCTGACCGGGTCTCCTTCTTGGCCACATGTATGCTTCTCACAGATCTTGTCGATTTGGCGATTTCTCCTGCACCAACACACAGACACACACACACACACACACACGACAAGCACATAACCATGTGGTTCCTCAGATCTTGGTATTGCTACTTTTCTGGTGTCGGGTGTTGGACTTAAGATCACCGCCTGATCAAGAAATTTTTTTAACAACCTGCTAAGGAGCCATCATCCATATGTATGAACACTGGACAGATCTGTCGTCAGATCTGAAAGGACAAATACTGAATGAGATATACAACTGGTGGTTAAAGCACTGTGCTCATGATTCTCTTCATCTTCTTCAAACGCTCAGCAACTACGGGTCTTCTGTTGGATGGGCGAAAATGCATTGCACTGCCATCACTGAAGCCATCTGGAAAAAAGGCAGGAGAATGGACCAAGATAGTAGAAAAGTGACTGGAAGGAGGCAGGCAACAGGGAAAAGAACAAGGCACCACAGACAGACTTGAAATACATCCATTCTCTCCCACGCCGAAGCCGGATGCGCTGGGCCTGACTTGTCAGGTGCTTAACGGCAGCGCAATGCGTTTTTGCTCACATGACAGACAATAGTTGCTGTCTGAGCATTCTAAACTGAAAGAAGCTTTCTGCTTGTCATTTTCATTGAGCTTGACAGCACGAATTCCATCGTAACTGTCAGTGCCTGTTCATTGTGCCACATCATCTGCTAAGCCATAGAGGACTGCTGTCATCAACATCCCTCCGTACCTCACTATCTTCTTTCCTCCATGTACTACTTTGTCTGCAGCCATTTCAACACCATGTATTCCCTGTTTCCTCCTTTATGCAAAATAACTTCAAATCTCCCCTCAGCATATCAGTTGCTTGGGTGTCGGCTGCCATTCGTGACACACGAGAGAGAGAGAGAGAGAGAGAGAGAGAGCGAGAGAGCGAGAGAGAGAGCGAGCATGAGTAAAGCAGGAGTGGGGGGACTGGCAGAGGTAAACACTTCTGACATTTAGATCTAAAGGGGAAGGGGGGGGGGGGGGGGGGGGGGGGGGGGCATGGGCCCAAGGGAAGATTTCTGTCTCATATCAATTCAACTTAAGTCTTTTTTTCCTTTTCTTTAGAGCTCCCAGAGTCATTTTGAGCCGTTACAGAGTTACCTTGTTATGTTAATGTACTTTACATTGATTTTGCATATATTTATCAACACAATGTTGACTATCAACACACACACACTCTTACACATACAGTTAGATGGGCAGATCATAAAACTCTCTGGTCTGGTTATCGTTGAAACACTGACATATCTATACAACTTGTGTATTGAGAAAAGGTGTTTTCCTCTCAAGTTTAAAAAGGCAAAAGATATACCAGTCCATAAATCAGGCGACTGTTCTTCTCCTTCGAATTACAGGCCAATTTCGATTCTCTCTGTACTATCTAAACCCATTGAAAAACACATACAAACATCCCTAAATTCTTACTTTATAGAAAACAGTCTATTGCACGAGGATCAATCAGGGTTTCATAAAAAGTATTCCTGTCACACTGCTCTAACTCAGCTCACTGACAGTCTCCTACACAATATAAATGACAATAAGTTTACTGGCCTCCTTTTTGTTGACTTTGAAAAAGCATTTGATGTGATCAACCATTCTTTGTTATTGCGCAAATTAGAATTGTACAAACTGCCACCTGAAGTTATCCAACTACTAGAAAATTTTCTAATAGGCAGCAGCTTGTATCTGTAAATAATTAAACATCAGAACTACTACCCATTAGATATGGGGTACCACAAGGCTCAGTATTGGGACCCCTCTTGTTTTCAGTCTACGTAAATGATTTACCCTGTTGTATTAAATGTAGCTGTGAAATGTTTGCTGACGATACCACTCTCTTCTGTAGTGATTCAGACTCATGCAGGTTAACTTGCAAACTTCAATATAGTATTGACAGATCGATTATTTGGACTCATTTAAACCATATGTCCTTAAATGCACAATAGACAAAGTGTATGTACGTATCAGCAAGACAGAAAAGGCAAAAAATGAACGATAGGTTTCAACCTCTGTTATTGGATAACGGAACAGTTGAAGAAGTTGACTCTCATAAAATATTAGGTGTTACCATTGATAAAAATATGACTTGGACTGATCACATAATGTCACTAGGTAAACGCCTAGCTCACAGGCTACTTCAATTATCCAAAATAAAACACATTCTAAATAATCATTCTTGAAAAGTATTTTTTTGCGGTCACATTTTACCAATCATTGACTATGCGTCAACTATTTGGGATACCTGCAGTGGAACGAACTTGAAATTCATTCATCGTTTACATAAAAGAGCAGTAAAACTTGTATTGTTAAAAACAAGCCCCCTGACAATTGAGGATTATAAGCAAATAAATGTCCTGACACATCGAAACCGACTTTTATTCAATAAAGCTGTGTTTATGCACAAAGTTGTTAATCAAAATGCACCTCCGAAGATTACCAAAGCTTTCAAAATTAACCAACGTAGACACAACCATTTGCTAACATTTCCAAGACCCAAAAATAACCTATATAAATCAAGCCTCTTGTATTCAGGCAGGGACCTATGGAATAAACTCCCCAAGAATTTGAAATGTATTAAAAGCAAAGATCAGTATAAAACACATCTAAAAAGATATTTCATGAATTAAAGTTCAGAACACAACCTTTAAACTTAAGAGAGTGATTAAAGTGTCACTGACGTTATTCTTGTCATTAAAATCAGATATGACCCAAGTTTTCATATTCATATAGAGTACATGTGTAAACATTGATCTTCATATGGCTTGTTATGATATCGACCCCAACTCGCTTTCGATCTGGTGTGTGTGTGTGTGTGTGTGTGTACACGTGTACGAGTGTGTGTGTGTTGTGTAATTGGTTCGGTTTTGGATTTTTACTTTGTTGTTTTTGTGTTATATAAAAATATGCTGATTTATTTTATTTTGTCACTGTTTTTTTCTTTCTTTTTTTATTGTATCGCTGATATTAGTATTGCTGCGTGGGTTTATATTGCCTGAATTTATTCTTTGATGGAAGGATTAACGTAGTTCTGCCTTAAATCAAAAAGCACATGTAAATGCGCGTTTATGACCAGGAGAGAGGGAGGGAATGGATGTCTTTGTTTTACTTTTTTGCTCTGAATTCAATATCTGTTTGGTTATTTCTTGTTTTCCTTTATATATGAGTATATGTGGTGAAGGGGATATGGGTGAGGGTGTGTACGTGTATGTAAGTGTTTAAATGATTTAAAAGGAAACTATACATCAGTGTCCTCTGTTTACATCCATTTGATTGTTGTTATTGTTGGTGGTGTGGGTGGAGTTCTGGTTTATTTTGCTTTTTGTTTGCTTGTTTTGGGTTTTCCTTTTAGGGTGGTTTTCTTGGGGAGGGGTGGGTGGGGAGTATTTTGGACTCTTTTTTTTGTCTTTTGTAGTTCTATATTGTTCTTGATTATTTTTGTTATTTTTGTTTTATGTTTGTTATTGTTGCTGTTATTGTAGTGCATGTATGTTTGTTTGTATATTTGCTTGTTGTGGTTGTTCTTGTTGTTTTATCTTTTTTTGTTTTGTTTTCTTCAGTTGTTTTGTTTGTATGGTTGAAGGTTATTGTGTGTTGTGTGTATGGGGGGGGAAGCAGTTGGTGGTGTCTTTTTAAAAATTTTGTTTTGTCTTGTTTGTTTGTGTTGGTTTTTCTTTGTTGCTTGTTTGTTTGTATTATGGTGGATATCTTTTCAGGTTTTTTTAATATTTGAATTGTTCAGATTTAATATTGTTCAGGTTTTTTGTTTTGTTTTAAATTCCATGTATGCATATATTATTGTCTTCTCTTGTTTGATTTGTATGGTTTATCATTGATTAGGTTTTTTAAATTCTATGTCTGCATATATATTATCTTTTTTTTTCTTTAGATAGATGGCTTGATGAATAAAAGCAAATGCACTGCTTATTCAATGAACAATCTGAAAATAAAAGTTTGACTCTGACTTGACGCACATATCGTATGATGGATCAAAACCTCCAGGATATCCAGACCGCAGTTGCAATGACAAAACTGAAAGTCCTCTGCAACGACAAGAACATCGCCATCAGCTTCAAGATCACACTGATGCGTTCCCTGGTCATGTCCATATTTTTTTTACCCATGTGAAACGTGGACCATAACAGCAGACATTGGAAAAAGGATACAGACAATGGAGATGAGATGCTTTCACAAACTCCTTGGTATCTCATACAGAGATCACATCACTAATGGTAAAGTGAAAACCAGAATTTAAAAAAACGTCATCGGCCATATGAAGAGCTCCTGACTTCAGCGAAAAGCAGCAAACTAAAGTGGTACAGGCACGTCACACGAACATCTGGACTGGCCAAGACAGTCCTACAGGGAACAGTGCAAGGAGGGAGAGGAAGAGGCAGACAGAGAAAACGATGGTACGACAACATCAGAGAGTGGACTGGCCTTGAGTGGAATGAACTGCTATGGAAAGGAGAGGACCACAGGGGGTGGAGGAAGCGGGTTGCAAAATCACCAGTGGTGCCCTCATGGTCCACAGGACTACAGACAGGGTAGGTGAAGGAATAGGAGGAGAATGGCATAATCTGGGTTTATTTTTGGTGGCATAGTTTGGACATGCCATGAAACACCAGAGCTGCTGCTATGTAACAAAGACAGTGAGTGACCCAGGGCAGATGAAGAGCAAGGGATGACAAGGAAGGTCACTGACTTCCTACACAGAGGACAAAGCCAGTGCACACACACACACACACACACACACACACACACCACACACACACACACACACACACACAGAGCGCTGCTGAAGGATGAAGTCTACAGGAGGGCAACACAACACAACACAACACACAGGAGGAGGAGGGAGACAGCTGTTAGGGCATCATGCATCAGCGCAATGATGCTGCCAACATGTGAAACACCTCTCCCTCCCTCCCCCTCTCTCTCTCTCTCTCACACACACAGAGACACGCACACACACACAGAGACACAGACACAGAGACACAGACACACACACAGACACACACACAGAGACACACACACAGAGACACACACACAGAGACACACACAGACACACACACACTTTCCCTGACCTCATACTCCTGCTGGCTGACAGCATTATCACAGATCAGACTTTCGGCGTACTTGGTCAACACAGACGGCTCCTTGGCAATCTTCTTGTACATCAGGGGCTGGGTGAACATGGGCTCATCCATTTCGTTGTGGCCGTTACGTCGATAACACACCTGTTCCACAAACATGCATCCTCTTCATACCACAGCGTGCAAACAGCGGGGCAGGAGCAAGTTTGGAGTGGGATGTTGGGGTCGTTCTTACCAGCTGTCAACTCCCATCACAAACTGTCTGTTAAGCCAACCTGAGCCAGTGTGTGACTTATCTTAAACATTTATATGCCAACACACCCACCCTCTCACTCATATGCACACATATGCACACATATGCACACACAGAGCGCACAGATACATGCGCATGCACACATTAAGTGTGCATACAAACATGCCAATGTACAAATGATAATAATGTCATACAATAAGAGCAATATTAAATATTAAAATGCATTATATTTCACTAGACACATTTCACTCAGACTCAGTAAAAGGAATGGATATCTACATTGCTGCAAGCGTCCCATACACTTAGACCTTAGTTCTCTCTCACTCACTCTACCTCAGTGGCTTCTCTCGTTTGGTTACCAGCAACAAAACAGTTCAACATTGACAGAAAAAATGTGCAATTTTCTATAAAAAAAAAAAAAAAGGGCTGCAAGTATACCAGTAACAGGACTATCGCTTTGTGAAGAAACGGTTGTGACAAGAAATGCGGCCAACTTTATACAACATTGAGGGCAAAGAAAATCAACCACCGTGCTTCCTCTGCCTTCCACCCGCCAACTGCCTGCTGCACACAGCCAAACTGACAGTGATGTTTTTCAAAGGGCAGGTCCAATGCAAACTGCCAGGGACAGGAAGATTGAGACACACAAGGTCAGTTTCACTACCATTTTTTTTTTCAAACTTAATGTCAGGAGATAGGATTAACCTAATCTTGACATTTTTGCACAGCAACAACACTGCTGATTGTGCTGAAATCAACCCAAGGCCCTGATGGCACAACAGTGATTGGCAGTGCACACACAACTTTATCTTTTGTTGTTGTTTTTAAAACATAATCATAAATAGTACATGTTGCTATAAAATTACACCCATCAAAAAGCTTGTTATCTAAGCTTTCCAGTGATTTATACCTTTACATACTTAGTTCAGTTCAATATATTAATATGAATGTCTTGAGTTTACGTAAGTTCATTGCCAGGGTTATTACAGGAATTTTGGAAGAAAATTTAAGGACTTATCAAGGACTTTTAAGGCCCTCATTCTCTCACTTTTAAAGGACCTTCTTCTTAAAAAAAATTCTTTAAACAAATTTCAATAGGTAGAAAGCTGAAAATAAAACATTTACAGTTACTTTGTGTCATCTTCTTTTAAAAAAATTAAATATTACTGCTGCAGTTAAAAATGATAGTCAACACAACGTATGCAATTAGCATAGAACACGACCAAATAAGCCTTGACGAAACTTCTCCTGTCCATTCATCATATCTTGGGGTTCTCAAAATCTGAATAAGTTTAGAGCTCTGTGAAATCTCGTTACTTTATGATTATCAGGACAAAGATTTCAAACCTATGTGAGTACTTAAGAGTATAAAATAGCCGAGATTCACCCCACTGGATAGCAGAAAGGGTGGTGGGGGAGGGAAGGGGGGGGAGAATGTGTAGTGGAGAGGGAGGATAAAACTGACATAGGATCTATCTTTACACAACAGTCCTTTACATACGCTGTGAGGAAATTTGTTATAGAATTGATGATGTAGAAAACAGTTTATGATGATGATGTAAAAGAGAAACAGACAATACCCATCCAAGACAATGACAATAATGAAAAGAGTAGGCACCAGGTCAATGATGACGTCTTTTTGGAAGGTAGCTCTCCACTCAGCAGCGACCTTGCAGACATAGGTCACAGCCTCAGGGTCGTCAGCATTGACATGGAAGATGGGAGCGTTGACCACACGCGCCACGTCGGTGCAATAGGGCGATGATCTGGACATCCGCGGGTCAGTGGTAAATCCAATCTGCAAAACATCACATCACATCATTTGTAAACAGAAAAATTCATCACATTTTAGCATAAAAAATGAACCATAAAATCTTTTAAAAACAGAATATACTGATTTCTCTCTAAACAGAAAAATTCCCAATATCTTTCTATCTAAATTTCACCACCATAAAACAATTTTAAAGCCAAACCCTTTAATATTTTAGCATCTAAAATAGAATCATGTTTAAAAAGAAAAACTATCATTCAATATTTCAGTATCCATAGTGTTCCATCTGTTAGTGGGGCAGGCAGCACTCAGAAGAAGGTCCATTCACACCGCATGAAGTGAGGTCACGTGTCAAAGCTCAGTGCCCTGCATTCTTCGGTCATTGGTCACTCTGATAAAATGGCCCTGACACTGATATTGTAGTCCAATGCTAGTTGGGGATCGTAAGCTCTGACTTCATTTTCTCTTGCTCTTTATTTCACATTTTCCTCGCTGCACCACCTCCTTGCCTTCCCTAGTGCAATGTGTACCTGCTTGTTGAAATATGACATTACATTATCTGTGGAGGCCTGTGCAATGTGTACCTGATTGTTGAAATGTGAAATTATCAGTGCTATATAAATTCCATACATTATTATTAATATTATTATTGTTATTATTATATGACAGTATCTATGGAGGCCTGTGTAATGTGTACCTGGTTGTAAAATTTGACATTATCTGTGGAGGCCTGTGCAATGTGTACCTGGTTGCTGAAATATGACATTATAATATCCGTGGAGGCCTGTGCAATCTGTACCTTATTGGTGAAATGTGACATTATCTGTGGAGGTCTGTGCAATGTGTATCTGCTTGTTGAAATATGATATAATATTTGTGGAGGCCTGTGCAAGGTGTACCTGGTTGTTGAAATATGACATTATAATATCTGTGGAGGCCTGTGCAATGTGTACCTGCTTGTTGAAATATGACATTATAATATCTGTGGAGGCCTGTGCAATGTGTACCTGATTGTTGAAATATGACAGTATCTGTGGAGGCCTGTGCAATGTGTACCTGATTGTTGAGATATGACAGTATCTGTGGAGGCCTGTGTAATGTGTACATGATTGTTGAGATATGACATATTATCTGTGGAGGCCTGTGTAATGTGTACCTGATTGTTGAAATGTGACATTATCTGTGGAGGCCTGTGCAATGTGTACATGCTTGTTGAAATATGACATATTATCTGTGGAGGCCTGTGCAATGTGTACCTGCTTGTTGAAATATGACATTGCATTATCTGTGGAGGCCTGTGCAATGTGTACCTGATTGTTGAAATATCACATTATATATCTGTGGAGGCCTGTGCAATGTGTACCTGATTGTTGAAATATGACATTATATATCTGTGGAGGCCTGTGCAATGTGTACCTGGTTATTGAAATATGACATTATCTGTGGAGGCCTGTGCAATCTGTACCTTATTGGTGAAATATGACATATTATCTGTGGAGGCCTGTGCAATGTGTACCTGATTGTTGAAATATGACATATTATCTGTGGAGGCCTGTGCAATGTGTACCTGCTCGTTGAAATATGACATCTGTGGAGGCCTGTGCAATGTGTACCTGCTCGTTGAAATATGACATTATATATCTGTGGAGGCCTGTGCAATCTGTACCTTATTGGTGAAATGTGACATTATCTGTGGAGGTCTGTGCAATGTGTATCTGCTTGTTGAAATATGATATATTTGTGGAGGCCTGTGCAAGGTGTACCTGGTTGTTGAAATATGACATTATAATATCTGTGGAGGCCTGTGCAATGTGTACCTGCTTGTTGAAATATGACAGTATCTGTGGAGGCCTGTGCAATGTGTACCTGATTGTTGAGATGACAGTATCTGTGGAGGCCTGTGCAATGTGTACCTGATTGTTGAGATATGACAATATCTGTGGAGGCCTGTGCAATGTGTACCTGCTTGTTGAAATATGACAGTATCTGTGGAGGCCTGTGTAATGTGTACATGTTGAGATATGACATATTATCTGTGGAGGCCTGTGTAATGTGTACCTGGTTGTTGAAATATGACATATTATCTGTGGAGGCCTGTGCAATGTGTACCTGGTTGTTGAAATATGACATTATCTGTGGAGGCCTGTGCAATGTGTACCTGCTTGTTGAAATATGACATATTATCTGTGGAGGCCTGTGCAATGTGTACCTGATTGTTGAAATATGACATATTATCTGTGGAGGCCTGTGCAATGTGTACCTGATTGTTGAAATATGACATATTATCTGTGGAGGCCTGTGCAATGTGTACCTGATTGTTGAAATATGACATTATATATCTGTGGAGGCCTGTGCAATGTGTACCTTATTGGTGAAATATGACATATTATCTGTGGAGGCCTGTGCAATGTGTACCTGATTGTTGAAATATGACATATTATCTGTGGAGGCCTGTGCAATGTGTACCTGCTTGTTGGAATATGACATCTGTGGAGGCCTGTGCAATGTGTACCTGCTCGTTGAAATATGACATTATATATCTGTGGAGGCCTGTGCAATGTGTACCTGGTTGTTGAAATATGACATCTGTGGAGGCCTGTGCAATGTGTACCTGCTCGTTGAAATATGACATTATATATCTGTGGATGCCTGTGCAATCTGTACCTTATTGGTGAAATGTGACATTATCTGTGGAGGCCTGTGCAATGTGTACCTGGTTGTTGAAATATGATATAATATTTGTGGAGGCCTGTGCAAGGTGTACCTGGTTGTTGAAATATGACATTATCTGTGGAGGCCTGTGCAATGTGTACCTGGCTGTTGAAATATGACATTATAATATCTGTGGAGGCCTGTGCAAGGTGTACCTGGTTGTTGAAATATGACATAATATCTGTGGAGGCCTGTGTAATGTGTACCTGCTTGTTGAAATATGACATTATCTGTGGAGGCCTGTGCAAGGTGTACCTGGCTGTTGAAATATGACATAATATCTGTGGAGGCCTGTGCAATGTGTACCTGGCTGTTGAAATATGACATAATATCTGTGGAGGCCTGTGTAATGTGTACCTGCTTGTTGAAATATGACATTATCTGTGGAGGCCTGTGCAAGGTGTACCTGGCTGTTGAAATATGACATTATCTGTGGAGGCCTGTGCAAGGTGTACCTGGCTGTTGAAATATGACATTATCTGTGGAGGCCTGTGTAATGTGTACCTGGCTGTTGAAATGTGACAATATCTGTGGAGGTCTGTGCAATGTGTACCTGGTTGCTGAAATATGACATTATAATATTTGTGGAGGCCTGTGCAATGAGTACCTTATTGGTGAAATGTGACATTATCTGTGGAGGTCTGTGCAATGTGTATCTGCTTGTTGAAATATGACATTATAATATCTGTGGAGGCCTGTGCAATGTGTACCTGCCTGTTGAAATATGACATTATATGTGGAGGCCTGTGCAATGTGTACCTTGTTGTTGAAATATGACAGTATCTGTAGAGGCCTGTGTAATGTGTACCTCGTTGTTGAAATATGACAGTATCTGTGGAGACCTGTGTAATGTGTACATGCTTGTTGAAATATGACATTATCTGTGGAGGCCTGTGTAATGTGTACATGCTTGTTGAAATGTGACATTATATATCTGTGGAGGCCTGTGCAATGTGTACCTGGTTATTGAAATATGACAGTATCTGTGGAGGCCTGTGCAATGTGTAACAGATTGTTGAAATGTGACATAACATTATCTGTGGAGGCCTGTGTAATGTGTTCCTGGTTGTTGAAATGTGACATTACATTATCTGTGGAGGCCTGTGTAATGTGTTCCTGGTTGTTGAAATATGACATTACATTATCTGTGGAGGCCTGTGCAATGTGTACCTTATTGGTGAAATATGACATTATCTGTGGAGGCCTGTGCAATGTGTACCTGCTTGTTGAAATATGACATTATCTGTGGAGGCCTGTGCAATGTGTACCTGATTGTTGAAATATGACATTATCTGTGGAGGCCTGTGCAATGTGTTCCTGGTTGTTGAAATATGACATTACATTATCTGTGGAGGCCTGTGCAATGTGTACCTTATTGGTGAAATATGACATTATCTGTGGAGGCCTGTGCAATGTGTACCTGGTTGTTGAAATATGACATTATCTGTGGAGGCCTGTGCAATGTGTACCTGGTTGTTGAAATATGACATTATTTGTGGAGGCCTGTGCAAGGTGTACCTGGTTGTTGACGACAACATGGATGGTGCCGTGGGTGGTGAAGGCTGGCAGGTCTGACAGGTGCATGGTCTCGTACACAATGCCCTGACCTGCAAAGGCCGCGTCACCATGCAGCAGGACACTCATCACCTGTCCACAACAACAACAAACAGTTCATGTTTAGTAAACATATCCAAGAAGGAAGGTGGTAGCAGGGTGGTTAAGATGTTCATTCACCTGCCTGACAAGTCAACCGTGAGGTTCTGGGTTTGATTCCCAACCTCGCCCTTTCTGACCAATTTGATGAAAAAATTGAACTAAATGTCAAAGTCCTTCAAATGAAACCGAGATATAAACCAAGGCATCATGTGTGAATGCATGCAGAACATCTTGTGCAAACATTAAAAATCCATTCCTTTTTTTGGGGAAGGGTAGGCCATTTTGTGCCTAGTAGGAATGAATGACAAAATCTAAAGAACACATGCATGCAGATGTGTCTAGAAATCATCCCTGAAGTCGGAATGTGGCTACCTAAATGATGGGGAATAAAATAATTGTTTAAAACTGTTGCATACGCAAAATCTCACCATTGGTAATCTTCTGAGATTTAGCCAAGGAACCAAAGAAAACCACCAAAACGCAACAAAAAAAGTAACACATCTACAGCACCAAGCAAATCAATAACCATACAACCACAGTAATACATCATCACAAAAATGATTAACCATACAACAACAACAACAATGCAAAAGATGTGAATACTGCAGTGATCAGTTATCAAATGATAACAACAAAAGTTACAAAGAACAATAACTGCAACCAAAAAAAAAGTGCTGTCATACAATGTGTCGTTAAAAATGCAACAAAACCAAACCCTGGTCAACAAAATACATCCCACTCACATTTCAGCCCAGGATTTTTATGTCTTTTTTCCTCTCACTCCCCACTGCTTCTCATTCCCTCCGTTTAGTTTCCCAGCCAAAGTTCATGACTGGCAGCTGGCAGCGCATGGATATAAATAAACGGGGCAAAAGGAAAGGTGGCACTAGCTGTTTGCAGCTGTAGCCCTGTTCAGCTGTAAATTACCCTTGTGTCTCTCACACATCCTCTTGCACAGTGAATTGTTTAAAAACGACAAGCAAAGCACTCTTTAAAATGAGCTTTAAACGAGCTTTCTTTTGACTCCAAACTCCATGTACTTTCTTTCATACTGGTTGATGTGACAGCAGTTCAAACAGACATGAAGATAAACAGGAGAGGTGCAGGAAGAAACACAATCACAAAAAACAGACATTTCTAACTCTCTCTCTAAAAAAGCAGCCTTTTATATTATATAAACAATGAACATAGAGAAAACATGGGATATGTCTGCATGCAGACTAACTTTGGGGGGGGCTGTTACATTGAACCTGGTGGCAGAACGAGGCCATAAATAAACACACCATAGCGGCTACCGGCTACCGCGCGTGGCCAGCGCCGTGAGAGGCAGGGTGATGGAGAGCGTGGGGAAAGAGTCAGGGGCAGTCATTAGTGTCAGCTATCTGACTTCTCTATAAACACTCCTGCTGGTCAGGCGTTACAGCACGTACAGTCTACTGTTTCATCAGCTTTTAGTGGTATCCTTGCTACAGCTGAAGGTTTGTTCATGAACCAATTCCAGTACAGCTCATAATTATAGCCCCGACAACACACTAGAAAACAGATGTCTTGTCAGTATCTCACACTGTCATCAGACAAAGATACCTCACAAATGGCTCAGGTTATGATTTCACTGATGTTTCTGATACTGTACAAAAAGCATTTTCTGATCCTGTTAAGAAATTGTTGTGATCAAATGTTTATCTACTTATCAGTCCCGTGTTGTGTAAAAAAAACAAACAAATTGCACACAGGCCTACACTTTGACATCAAAGCAACACCAAAAAAAATGCAGAAAGAAAACACACACACACAAAACGGATGACAAATTTTACAAAACTGCATATACACGGGAACTAGATTTTTTAAAAAGCACGAGTGGTTATTCCATTATCCTTGAAATAAAAGAATAAGCAAAATAAATAAACACACACACATGAGCGCACGTGCACACACACACATACACACACAAGCAGACAAACATACACACACAAGCAGACAAACTGGTATAAATACATGTAGGCATACCCTATACTCACACATATGCGCGCACGCACACTCATACACGCACGCGTGTGCACACCACACACATGTAACAACAAGAAGATGCCCACGGCACACATGTGCTTGAGAAATCTAACAACTTGAAACTGACACACAGCCAGGAAGCACCTGGCACATGTAGGTGCTGTGGCCGGTCACACAAACGCACACACACACACGTTCACACATGCATACATGGGCACATATGCATACACGCATGCACACACACACCACGGGAAAACGCACACACGCGCGCCACACGCACACTCACACGCATGCATGCAGGGGCGCACACACACACACAAAGTAGATCCCCCCCCCCCCCCCCCCCCCCCCCCCCCCCCCCCCCCCCCCCCCCCCACTCTCTCTGATTCAGTCTCCTATTTTAGGGTTGTCTGATATCACTTTAAGTGGAAAGACGTTAGAATTGAAGACTTACTTACTTACTTACTTACACACACACAGAGAAAACACACAAACACTCAGCCCTTCGTTTCTTGGGAAACACCGTGTTTGTAAAAAAAAATGTTTAAAATTAGTTAACCTAATTAGCTGTACAACCGTCACCACAAACAAGTAAAGCAGGTATTAAAGTTTTGTTCACTAAAGTATGAGTACTGTAAAAATCAAGTAGGACATCCAGCAGCAAATGATAAATAAGCCTTTCAAATAAAAATTCGCCCAGTCGCTAATAGACAGCAAAGAAGGAATGTGTGCTGGCACCGCGAGATGCTGGACTTGGACCCCTGACCGCACGGTGCCTAGATAGCAGCCAGATGGTATTTATGTTACGGAGTGAAAGTGCCAGCCGCCAACTAAAGAGTCGGGTTTTTCCTGTTTTGAGCAGCCGTGTCATGTAGCACTCACATTTCAGCCCAGGATTTTTATGTCTTTTTTCCTCTCACTCATGTACCACTCACATTTCAGCCCAGGATTTTTATGTCTTTTTTCCTCTCACTCATGTAGCACTCACATTTCAGCCCAGGATTTTTATGTCTTTTTCCCTCTCACTCATGTAGCACTCACATTTCAGCCCAGGATTTTTATGTCTTTTTCACATACATGTATGACTTACATTCCTGCCCAGGTTTATCTCTGAAGTCCTTGAAAAAGTTGTTCTGAAACAATTCATCAGCCATCTTCATTCCAATAACCTCCTTCCCCCTTTTCAGTCTGCCTATCATGTCAACAGATCACCATTGGTACATGGAACGTCCATACACTCCACCAGTGCAGAAAAATCAAAGAACTAGAGTATGAGCTTAGCCGCTATAAATGGGACATTATTGGACTAGGAGAAGTGAGATGGACAGGATTTGGTGAGACATTGACTGAAGAAGGCAACAAGATCTGGTACAGTGGCCAAGAGAAACATCACCAACATGGAGTGGCATTTATTGTCAGAAAGGAAGTAGTGGGGTGCATTATCAGCTGTACACCGGCTTCCAGCAGGATTATCAGCATCCGGGTGTCGGCCAAGCCCAAGAACATCACCATCATACAAATCTATGCACCATCATCTGACCATGCAGATGAAGAAGTAGAAGAATTTTACGAAGATCTTGAAGAGACCATTATGAAAATACCCAAGAAGGACATCATCATCATCCAAGGGGATTTTAACGCCAAAGTAGGTCCTGACTCTTACAACCAATGGGCCGGAACAGTTGGTCAGTTTGGAACTGGAGAGACCAACGACAGGGGACTACGTCTGCTGGAGTTTGCCTGCAACCTCAGACTTACCATTGCCAATACCCTCTATCCCCACAAGCAGTCAAGGAGGACAACCTGGCATGCGCCAAACGGCAAGATCCATAACCAAATAGATTTCATCTTAACACCACGGCGCTTCAAATCCAGCATCAACAGAGCCAGAACAAGAACGTACCCTGGAGCTGACATAGGCAGCGACCATGACCTTGTGCTGCTGGTATTCAAAATGAAGCTGAAGAAAAACAAACAGCCTGCAAACCCACGTATCAAATTTGACGTGGACAAACTGAAAGATCCAGATGTCGAGGAGATCTTCCAAGCTAAGCTTGGCGGACGTTTTGCGGCATTAACCCTCCTGGACAATGACATCAATGACCTCACCAACAACTTGAATGAGGCAGTCCGAGAAACAGCAGAGGAGGTACTCGGTCGTCAGAGGAATAAACACCAGCCATGGACTACCAATGACATCTTGGACCTCTGCGATACAAGAAGAGCACTGAAACCAACCAGGTCTTCCAACCCTAAAGAATACCGGGAGGCCAACAATCTTGTGAAGAAGTCAATGTTAAAGGCCAGAGAGAAGTGGATCAGTGATCAATGTGATGAGATCGAAAAAAGCATGAAAGTGGGCAACAGTAAAAAGGCATACGACACCCTGAAGAAACTCACAAAACCACTTCAAATCAAATCATCAGTCATTGAAGACAGCTCCGGAAACCTCCTCACAGAAAGCTCAGCTGCATTGAACAGGTGGTCTGAGTATTGTCAAGAACTGTACAACTACCCAATACAACCTGACAAGAGCATAATAGAAGAGGAAGCAGCAACATCAAGAGCACCCTCGCCATACTGAGGGAAGAAGTGGAAGAAGCCATCTGCAGCTTACCAGTAGGAAAGTCCCCAGGAGCAGACAACATACCAGCAGAGCTGCTCAAGCATGGTGGCGAAACAGTCATCACACATGTTGCAGCTATCTGTCAGAAGATTTGGGAGACAAAACAGTGGCCAACAGAATGAACACAATCACTCATCATACCCCTGCCCAAGAAGGGGAATTTATGCCAATGCCAAAACTATAGAACAATCAGCCTCATCAGCCACGCCAGCAAGATCATGCTCAAAGTTATTTTGAATCGACTCAAGAAGGAGGCAGAAGAACACCTTGCAGAGGAACAAGCTGGGTTCAGGGCAGGCAGGAGCACAATCGAACAGATTTTTAACTGCCACATCCTGATGGAAAAACATCTTCAACATCAGAGAGACCTGTTCCACAACTTCATCGACTTCAAGAAGGCTTTCGACAGAGTATGGCACGAGACAAGGATGCCTGTTATCTCCAGTCCTGTTTAATCTGTTCTTGGAAAACATTATGAGGGAGACCCTCCATGACTTCCACTCTACCATCTCCATTGGCGGCAGACCCCTCAACAACTTGCGGTTTGCCGATGACATTGACCTCATGGGCGGAAGTAACACAGAGCTGCAAGATCTTACGACCAGACTTAAGAACAGAGCTGGAGCATATGGTATGGAGGTGAGCTCGGAGAAAAGTAAAGTACTTGTGAACAGCACGAGCAACGCCTCTGCTAAAATTTACATGAAAGGCCAACAACTGGAGGAGGTAGACGCTTTTAAATACCTTGGCGCTACACTCACAAAGGACGGGCGATCGACGACAGAAATCAAAGTCAGAATAGCCATGGCAACATCTTCCATGACAAAACTCACCACCATATGGAAAAGTAAAGAGATCAGTTTCCAAATCAAACTAAAGCTCTACAAAGCCCTATTTCAGACTATCCTGCTGTACGGAAGTGAAACCTGGACATTGACTGCTGAAACAGCAAAGCGAATCCAGTCATTTGAAACAAAATGCCATAGAAAACTGCTGGGCATATCCTGGAGAGAACGAAAGACCAATGAATTTGTCGAGAGTCAAATAACACGGCTGGCAGGTCCACAGGAACCCCTTCTCACCATCGTCAAGAAGAAAAAGCTGACATGGTTCGGCCACGTCACCCGCCACAACACTCTGCCAAAAACAGTACTGCAGGGAACACTCGAAGGTGGCAGAAAGAGGGGAAGACAGAACAAGTCATGGATGGACAACATCAGAGAATGGACCAGGATGAATGACTCAGCACTACTGCGCAGAGCCGAGGACCGAGATGGATGGAGGAGGCTTACCACGGCATCGTCTTTCGTGTCTCCCCCATGACCGCCAAGGTCACGGGTCTGTTGATGATGATGATGATGATCATGTCAACCACAGCACCGAAACCACCCTAGTCCACATGCTTCTGACTTGGGAAAAATCTCCCCTCTCACTCTTCTACATTTATCTGCAGCATTCGACACTACAGACCATTCAATTTTTCTTTGCCGTCTCCAAAAAACGTTTGGTATTAACTCTCCTCCTACCGTCGCGGGTTGACCTGCCCACTTACTACTTGTTTCATGAAGCTGTGGGCGGGTGTGCCAGCTGGATACCTGGGAACACCCCTGTCTCCCATTGTGCCATTATACACCATGGTCTCACACCCTTTATCCCTTTAGGAGGGGGGGGGGGGGGAGCGGGATAGCCTACTGGTTAGAGTGATGTATTCATGATCTGCTGACCTGGGTTCGATTCCACTCTCCCCAAATGTCCTTCGGATGAGATTATAAATTGAGGTCCCATGTGCAAACGCATGCAGAACATCTTGCGCAACCATTAAAACCTGTTCCACTTTTCGGAAGAGGCCATTGTGTGCTGGTGGGAATGGACAACAAAATTTACAAACTGCAAACACACAGGGACCGGATGGAAAAAAAAAAGCACATGAGTGCTTATTCCACTATCCTCAATATAAAAGAATAAAAAAAAGACATGCGCAGTGAGCTTCCAGATGGTGTCAGTTGCCGCCATTTACAATTTTCTCTTCAGTTGATCGATTTTTGTGCCGATTTTTTCAATTTTACAGTGATGTCATCGAGTGACGATTTTTGGAGGGAGCTGCATCAAGATGGCGACCACTACAATGAACTTTTTTGTGGGGGGGGGGGGAAAGGAGAGATTTTCTGTGAAAATAACGGCACAGCTGATTCACGAGGCACAGAGGATTCACCAGTTGCAGAGTGGAATGGATGTGCTGTGTTTATTGGCGATTCAAGTGATGAAGATGACTATGACAGTGGTGTAAACAACGATCCTGCCGAGGGGGACATGTGACTGTGCCTGGCTGAAAATGAAAGAATTTCGTGAAAGTTGTGCCTGAAAATTGTCCTCGCATATATTCCAGCCAATCTTTATGTACTTTTCTCGCATATATTCCAGCCAATCTTTATGTATTTTCCTTGCATATATTCCAGCCCATGATCTTTTCCTCACACAGCTATCATTTACATTCCAGCCTAAGATCTATGTCTTTTCTTCACAAATATTCAAACCCATGACCTTTCTGTCTTTTCCGCTCACACAGCTATCACTTACACTTCAGCCCATGACCTTTCTGTCTTTTCCTCTCACACAGCTATCACTTACACTTCAGCCCATGACCTTACCTTTCTGTCTTTTCCTCACACAACACACAGTTTTACTTACATTCTTGCCCTCAGTATCTCCGCGATAAAACTGTTCAGCCTTGACCTTGCCCTGCACGACGGGGTCAACAGCCTCGAGGTGGGAGGGGTTGGCGACGACAGCGATGCGGATGTTTTTGTTGGTGACCCTGTTGAGGCGCTCGTGGGACATGCCCAGGTGGTACTTGACATCCCCGGACCCCTCGTCCGAGGCCTCTAGCTTGGAGTCGAACTGACAAATGATTTTCTCCAGGGGTTTGCGACACACATTGGCCAGCACATTCAACCGACCTCTGCAACACCACACTTTTTTTTTAAAAAAAGTTTGCTAAATATGTTCTAGTAATGGAGACAGGGTGTCTAGTGAGAGAGGATCTGGACAGAAGTAGAGTAGATTAAAAGGGCTTTTTGTTAGAATATTGTTAAGACTGCTGATCCAGTCAGAGTGACCTAGAAGCTGTTGCTGCCAAGTCTGATAACAGCAATCACAATAACAGAAAAGAACATTCAATCAGATCAACATTTAAATACCTGAGCAGCTAACGGTTAATGGTTAAGAAAAGAGAAGCAGCAATCAAAATAACAAGAAAAGAACATTCACTAAACGTCACATTTTAACTCGCATTTACGACACAGACTAAACCGCTTTCACTAAATTAGTACTACATCCTTTGTTCCTTGAAACCAGTCTGAGGTGACTACTGCCATTCATGGCCACAGCCTGCAGATCCAGCAGAGCATGAGGGCGTGGATGGCCAGCATAAACAGTGCAGCACTCCCTGACCAAACAGATTTGGAGAGTGGCACCCGTGTTCCACCTAGCCAATCTGGACAGATCTCATACATGTACGGCAATACTGTTCAAAACTGCTGTTTCTTTTTAAAGCTTTCAAAAAGAAAGATTTCAAAATCTGTTTGTAAGTGTGTGTGTGTGTGTGTGTGTGTGTGTGTGTGTGTGTGTGTAAGCAAGAGAGAGAGAGAAGGTGGAGGGGGGAAGGGAAGATAGACTAAGAGAGAAGAGAGGGGGGGAGAGGGGAAGAGAGACTAGAGAGAGAGGGAGAGAGGAGAGAGGGAGAGGGGAGAGAGAGGAGGAGAGAGAGAAGGAGAGAGAGAGAGAGAGAGAGAGAGAGAGAGAGAGAGAGAGAAGAGAGAGAGAGAGATTCAGATTCAAACTATTTAATTGCTATAAAGTCATGTAGACTTATTTGATACAACAAAAACAAACATCAGTTATAAAAAATTTACTCAAAATGATGTACACTAAAAACCATGTTGCATTCTACTTCTCTTTTCTCAAAACATTCATACACACATCTAATGATATCTGCTTGACTGATATCAACTGTGATTATGTCACTTAGCTCATCTGTACAGTTTTTACACTCTTTGTCTCTGGTTTTAATTTTCAATAAGAAATTGTTTCTGAGTTCACCACATAAGACACATTTATCCAGTAAATGGAATTCATCTTCTGCTTTTTTACAGTATTATTTTTTTTGGTCCTCTCTGGATATATATTGTGGTGTCTACCTTTCTTCTTCTTCTTCCTTTTTTGTCATGTTTCTCCCAAGGGAGGTTTGACATTGATGAGCCTTCTCCATCTCTCTCTGTTTTGAGCTTCCTCCTTATTTATGCCCCTTTCTCTAAGATCATCTGCAATACAGGCAGCCCAGGTGTTTCTAGGTCTTCCCTTTGGTCTCTTTCCATCAACTATGAAGTTCATTGCTCTTTTTATGATGTGGTGGTCTGCTTTCCGTTGAACGTGCCCAAACCTATTGGTACTAGCTACAGACTTCAGATCATCAACTTTGCACATTCTCCTTAGTTCTTCATTCGTGATCCTGTCTTCCCATTTGATCTTTGTCATGTAGTGTAGCATTCGGTTTTCACAGCTCTTCAACAAACGTTCAACGTTTTTTGTGAAAACCCACGTCTCAGAGCCATACAGGAGAACAGGTCTGATGCAGGCCTTATATATCAGGCAGCGTCTCTCCAGTGGCATTTTCTGATTTCCGAGCAGACTTGCCAATTCTTTCCATTTCTTCCAAGCACTCACAATCCTGGTTCTGACAGCTAACTCAGATTTTGCTTCGCAGCTCATCATCTCTCCCAGGTAGCAGAATTCGTCTACCACTTCGATCTTCCCTTGTTCAAATTCTAGCTCCTCCTTTCCTGCATCAGTATTGTCTTCACCCTTCTTATTCATACAACTGGGGCAGACAAATACTCCGTCCTCCTTCTTCAGACTTTTGAGCTTTGAGCATCTTTTGTGACACCAATATTGACATTTGGAGCAAATGATCGAATTGTTCCCTACACCTTTGTGGCAGACACCACACAGGTATTTGCTTTGATAGCTCAGTGGTCGGAGCACTCGCTTTCCCCCAGCCAAGTTAAGCAGTGTCAAGCGTGGTTACCAGATGGATGGGTGACCGTTTGCGCGCCTTGGCTTCAGTACAGTTCCCACAGTTCACCCAGCTGTAAATGGGTACCTGCCCTCTTTAGGGTCAGGGAAGGTAAAGCAGCGAGGGAGAGGAGATGAGCGCCGCCCTCAATATGCTGGCCCTAGAGAAGTGAGGTCTCTGACGCCTCGCTCCCCTACGACCTTATAGGTTATGGGAATCCTTTACCTTTACCTTACATTTGTGTTCTACCTTTCTCTATTTCCAAAATCATGACAGCTTATGCGAAACTGACAAAATTTCTTCTTTTGGGTTTTGTTTGTTTTGACAGTTTATTAGATATGGTTCCAGTCTGTATTCTTTGGCAGCAAAATCATACTGTTTTAGTTTTGCAAACTCTTTCTTCTGGTAGATCCTAAATGTTTTATACATGGCCTCGAGATTTCTTTGACCAGCATAACTCAACCAATGAACATCAAAAGTACTTTTTCCACACACATTTGAATCCAATAACTGTGTAAAGAATATTTTTTACTGTGTTGATCATTTATCACATGTACTAGTCTGATACAAGTAATCATATACTATTCTAATATAAGAGTTTGGTTTTGATCTATCAAATGAATCCAAAATCATATTGTCTGGCATATGATTTTAAGGGTCAGTGGAAATCTTCCTAATTCACCAAAAGTCGGTAGTACTAATGCTTTTTTTTTTTTTTTTAATGAACTC
Source organism: Rapana venosa (assembly GCA_028751875.1). Lineage (NCBI taxonomy): Eukaryota > Metazoa > Mollusca > Gastropoda > Neogastropoda > Muricidae > Rapana > Rapana venosa. The sequence continues at coordinate 123,601,646 of CM054134.1, forward strand.
CCAATATTTGTTTACAAATCTTTACAATAAAATATCTGCACAGAAACTGATTTGATAGGCATGTCTTGAACAATTTATTAATATGAAATTCTGTCTACTTAAGAAAACAAAACCGAAACCAAACTTCTGCTCTATAAGTTAAAACAGGAGTTATTGATGAATAAAATAAATGTATTATTAGAGCAATCTTTATATTTTGTTCATGAATAGCTGTATGTTGCTTTGTTTTACTAAATGTTATTGCGTTGCTTGAAACTTACCGTTCTGATGAAAAATTACACCTAGATGTGTATAGGTTTCTACTGTTTCAATTACATGCTCTCCACATCTAAAATGAATGGGAGGTGATAGCATAAAGACTATTACCTTTGTTTTTGCTTTGTTTATCTTTAAGCTCCAATTTGAACAGTATTCTCTGAACAGTATTCTCTCTCTCCAATCTGAACAGTATTGTCCAGTGTCTAGGTGGTTTGTGTGGACCAAAGCCTTCAAATTCCTTTTCAGAGTCAGAATTGAAGAACTTTTCACGCAAATAAAAACTTTCCAAATCTGCGTCTGCCATTTTGGTGTTGAAAAAGTCCCAAAAATCTATGTTTACTTTAAAAAAAATTCAATGTCAAGTGTCCTCTTGAAAGAAATGCAAATAATAGACAGAAGAAAATTTGAATCAAAAGTAGCAGTGTTGCCATTATTAGTATGCAAATGATATTCATGTGCTGTGAATTTTAATTATAGTGTGTTCAGTGACACAGCGCACCTGCAAGGGAAATAATCCGGTAGGTGCGCCTACAGTGTGCTAAAGATTAATTGTCTTTTTTTTCCCCCCCGCTAAACTATTATCACTTCATTGGGCCCATCTATGTTATTGTATCTTAGCACTTTGGGGCCACTTCAGGGTAAAGTGATATCTATATATATATATAAAACACATCCCATCCCATTACATTACCTTCCTTCCCCCCTCTCACCACCAGTAATGCTAACAGCCAAGACCAGCAGACCTACTGCTGCTGCCTGCCTACCTGTGCGGCATTCCAATGACAAAGCTGTCGACCCCCAGGGCGCTGGAGGAATCAATGATGGTCTTCATGCAGGGGATCAGAACTTCGCAGCCCTCCAGACCAAACCTCTTTTCTGATGACCACTTCCGTGCCAGAAACTCTTCAAACCTGAAATACAAAAAACACACTTCATGCAAGTCCTGGCCAAGTGAACCTGAAATATAAAGAAACATTCCCTGTCCACTCAAAACCCAATCACCCCCCCCCCCCCCCCCCTCCCCCACCCCCCTGTTGCTCAGCAGTACTCCAAGGTTCACCAGTGTGAGAATGTTGCAGTCAATTCAAATTCAAATGCTTTATATCTCAAAAGACAGAGAATTCCGTGGGTGACTCGCCATACATAAAAACAATTTAACTTACACCCACCTTCATCAACACCCATCAAGTAATTCACAACAGACCAGCCACCACAACCACCCAACTGTCCCTCCCCCCACACATCACCCCGCACGCGCACATTGTAACCACCCTCCACCTGACCGATTTAAAATGAACACACACAAACAGAAAACCTCAGTAAAGCCAAAAACAATAAATCATGTAATTAATCCTATCATAGTAAACCTGACACGCACAACACAGTCCACTTAGTCCCTCTCTCACTCCCCCCCACCTTCTCCCATCGTCCCCGCGCTTAAACCAATCAATTTTTCATACATTTGATCACAAAACAAATCTAGTTAATTAATACTATCTTTTAAATCGCAGCTAACTCAACTGCACCCTGTATTAAAACAAAAAACAAAAACCTATTTTGCAAGCAATATCGTGTATCACATCAAAGCTGCACACGCTACACACACTTCAAAAATCTTCTCTGTCCACTCCCCACCCCACCTTTTCTCTCTTTTCGTGGTTACAATCAGATTTATTGTATCATTTATTATTAGCAGATTTGAGTGCGAATAAAACTATTTAAATCGCAGGTTCTAGATTGGGACTCTGTAGCGCTTTTGAGAAGGCACGGAGTTCAAAATTTTTGCAAAGACTGTGTGTCATCACTCACAATCTGTCTAGCTCTGTCTCTCACACGGCTTTATACAAGTCATTCATGTTCATTTGCTCAATACAATTGCCACATGAGTTACAATCTATTTACAGTTTTTGTTTTTAACAGTCAGGCCCATACCACAAACTATGGTAATGAAAGGACAGACTCATAAGCATTCGAGAAATTTTGTAAAACATTAATTTACTTGACTCTGGATTTTTTCAAGGAAACAATGCAGTGAGCATTTTCTTTTACAAGATCTGTTCACCTCAAGTTTGTTTACGTAATGTTCTATTTTGTTTGGTGTACCGCTCTACTAACACCCATCATGTAAAGATTTGTTATGGGCTGGGGTCCCTGCGAAATAATCCAACATTTCTTAGCTTTTTAAATTAAGGTCAAAGACAGCACTCGCTTTCCCAAGCCAAGTTAAGCAGTGTCGAGCATGGTTACCAGTTGAATGGGTGACCGTTTGCGCGCCCTGGCTTCAGTACAGTTCCCCCAGTTCACCCAGCTGTAAATGGGTACCTGCCCTCTTTAGGGTCAGGGAAGGTAAAGCAGCGAGGGAGAGGAGATGGGCGCCGCCCTCAATATGCTGGCCCTAGAGAAGTGAGGTCTCTGACGCTTCGCTCCCCTACGACCTTATAGGTTATGGGACTCCTTTACCTTTTTACCTTTACAGTTCTGTTTGCACCAGGAGGAGAACTCCTCAACTTGTTTAAAATACATGACATGGGAATTAGACAGATCTTCCAGAGCAGAGTCATCAGAATATTTGATTAACGGTATAAGACCAGAGCCAGTGCAGTCATTTGTGTAAAGGGTGAAAAGGATGGGGGACAGAACAGTGCCTTGGGGAGAACCAGTGGAAGTTGATCTTTGAGTGGATATGGCTTTTTGAAATCGAACAAACTGTGTCCGGTGTGTCAAAAAGCTCATTATCCAGAGAATTAGCCGAGGACAGACATCTATTGAGAGCAGTTTGAGAGCTAAGAGATGGGGCTGAATGGTATTAAAGGCAGAAGAGAAGTCAATGAAAAGTATACGAACAAAGGAGTCGGGTTTTTCTAGGTGGGAATAAACATTATGCAGCAAGGTAATTGTAGCATCATTTGTGTTCTGTTGAGTTTGTATGCAAACTGAAGAGGATCTAGATATGAAGAAGTAGAGAAAAGAAGCCGTTTGAGAACGATTCGTTCAAAACATTTCATTACTATTGGAGTGAGAGCTACTGGTCTATAGTCATTTAAAGATTTGGGGTGATTATTTTTTGGAACAGGACAAATTATTGATTTTTTCCAGAGACTTGGAACATGGCATGCTTTCAAAGACAGAGAAAACAAATCACTAAAAACATGACACAGCTGCTCTGCACAAGATTTTAAAAGCCGACCACAAATACCATCCACACCCACAGCCTTCCTCACATGCAATGCTTTAAATACTGATTTAACATCTGTAGCATGAACAGTAAAATCTTCATCATTCAAATCATTATCACAGACATTTTGTTGCAGGTTAGACAGAACAGATTGAAGCTCACGTTTGTGATCTTCACGCTCAAAGCGGCAATAGAAATCACTCAGTTCATCAGGAAAAGCTTTTTATTCCTCTAGTGGCATAGGGGACGGGATAGCTCAGTGGTCGGAGCACTCGCTTTCCCCCAGCCAAGTTAAGCAGCGTCGAGCGTGGTTACCAGTTGGATGGGTGACCGTTTGCGCGCCTTGGCTTCAGTACAGTTCCCCCAGTTCACCCAGCTGTAAATGGGTACCTGTCCTCTTTAGGGTCAGGGAAGGTAAAGCAGCGAGGGAGAGGAGATGGGCGCCGCCCTCAATATGCTGGCCCCTAGAGAAGTGAGGTCTCTGACGCCTCGCTCCCCTACGACCTTATAGGTTATGGGACACCTTTACCTTTACCTTTAGTGGCATTGACTGTGTTGACATTTTTGAGTTTGCTTGCCCTGAAAGTATCTTTAAACCCTTCCATGCATTGGCCAAATGACCCCTCTGAAATTGTTCTTCAACTTTCTCTTTATAAGATCTTTTACATTCTCAAATTTCTTTTTGAAGTTTCTTTTGAATTGTTCTGCAGGCCATTCTATCGCCGCTCTCAAACGCTACTTTCTTTTTGTTTAGAGAGGATTTTAGTGTTTTTGTCACCCAAGGTTTATTGTTGGGAATATCTTTACGTTTTTTGTGGAATAATAAGATTTTCACAAAAAGAAAATATATTTCATGCACAACATCAGTCGCTTCACAACATTGTCACTCGAGTCAAGAAAACACACTCCAGTCAGTACACTCAAAACAACCTTTCAACTCTTCCACACTCTCATGCGTCCACACTTTCACTTGTTTTTTCACAATAGGGTCAGTTTTTATTTTGGGTTTATATGCAGGTATGAGGAAAATTGTGTTGTGATCTGAGGTACCAAGAGGTGGCAAAGCAACAGACTTATAGGCAAGTAAAATGTTCCCAAAACATTTGTCAAGAATTTTGTGTTGACGGGTAAAACAAGTCACATATTGTTTAAAAGAAGGAAGAGCATGTTTTAAATCACAGTGGTTAAAATCGCCAAGCACAAAACAGGGCGAGTCAGGAGCATTCACTTGAGAGACTGTTTTCGCCCACCACTTAGGTAGCCACATTCTGACTTTGGGGATAACCAAGCAATCAATAACAGCTGTAGGGCCACTAAAACATCACACACACTTTCTGGACACTAAAACCTAACCAAGCAATCAATAACAGCTGTAGGGCCACTAAAACATCACACACACTTTCTGGACACTAAAACCTAACCAAGCAATCAATAACAGCTGTAGGGCCACTAAAACATCACACACACTTTCTGGACACTAAAACCTGAATCATCAAAGACGCTTTTTGGACATTCAAAACTGAATATAAAAATAGCCATAGGGACACTAAACCCTGGATCATCATAGATGCTTTCTGCACACTTAAAACTGAATGTTAAAAAAAAGCTGTAGGGCCAATAAATGCTTTCATCCCTGCTGGTCACTTTATGAGAGAGTATTTCTTATTGCTGAGGCCGGCGTTTGTAAAATTACTATTCATTTGCTTCCAGAGAATCTGCACATGAGAATGTATGTGTGGGTATGTGGGTGGGTGTTGGTGTGAGTATGTGTTCCTTCCTTCATGCTATAGAGATACAGTGCTTGTATAAAACATGCACTGTAATAACTTTTCTTTTTGATTTTTGATCATCCCCCCCCCCCCCCCTTCAATCTCCATATACATATATCAACTTCTTAAATCTTGATTTTTATGTTTATTCTTCTATTTTGAAGAGAATGGAATAAACACTCACATATTTTACACTCAGTCCCTATATTTGTGCAATTTTGTTAATTTTATCATCCATTCCCACCAGCACACAATGGCTTACTCTTCTGAAAAGCAGTACAGGCTTTAAAGTGTGCAAGATGTTCTGTGTGCATTTGCACACGGGACCTCGGTTTACAGTCTCACCTTAAGGACTTTTGGGGTAATGGAGTGGGATCGCTCAGAACCGATGTTAACCCTAGTTGCGCGGTTCCTGGAATATTCTGGTAATGACGGGTCTAAGCTATGAGGCAGATCCCAGAATATTCCGGGATGATGTAGGTGATCGTAACTGAAAGCTCACTTTCGCTTTCAAAGGTCACCTAATGAATGTTAAGGCTGTTGTAGGGCCGCAGAAAGGGGTAAAGTCGTTCGACACACACAACGAAGAATCTGATTAGTTTAGAGTGTTTGTTGGACCAGCCGAGATCGTCTTCAACAAAAATGGTGGCCTTTGTGCCATAATTTATTCAAGTGTATTTGTTAGCTTTTTATTTTATTTTTTACAATATTGACAGCGAGGAGGAGTCTTAGAGGCTGGATTTGGTTGAATTGAACAATGAGAGACAAAGAGACAAGGATTGTGGAATATTTTTGAAAAACTTGATAAAAATTGATCGCAATCTGACCGAATCGAGCAGCGCTAGTTTTGCTGGATGGTCTTCTGTGCTACTCGGCGATTTCGACGTCACAGATTGTTCTACTTTATTTTGACGCAACGAGGCTTCGAAATAACTGCATCACATGAAATCAAGCGATCATTGTCTTTTCATCATAGAAAGCCACCACTTCGCACATTCCGCCATAAGGGTTGTGATGGGGTCAATCCTTTCGCTGAACTTTTCCCAAGAATTTGATGACCGATAAAGCAATACAAACTCCTTATTTTTTCAAAACTAATGTCAAGAAATAGTATATTACCTAATCATGACAATTATGCACCACAAGAACATTGCTTATCCTGTTAAAATCGATCTGGGGCCCCACAGTGCAACAGTGATCAGTAGTGTGCACACGATTTTTTCTTTTTTTTTACATTATCATAAACACTACATGCTGCTATAGAACTACACTCATTTAAAGGCTTGTTATCTACTCTTTCCAGTGATTTATAGCTTTACACACTTAATTCAGTTTTATATATCAAAATCAAGGTTTGTTTGAGCCCACCCAGCTTCAAAACAACGCTAGCCAATGTTAATTCAGCCAGTAAAAACTGAGCCTTGCTGCCGTCTATTCAGCGCTACCAGGGTTAACACCAGGACGAAAAATCCCCATGAATAAGATCTGAACCTGGTTCAGTAGATCACGAGCACAATGCACAACACTGTAACCACCAGGCTATCCTGTCCCTGTTCAACTTGAAGCACTGTGAGTGCGTGTGTGTGTGCGTGTGTGTGTGCGCGTGCGTGCGTGTGTGTGTTTGTGTGTGTGTGCTTATGTGCACACATGTGCAAGCCCATGCAAATAAAGTAGTCTATTCAGAGCCACAGCCATACATCTCCAAAACAGCCATTTTGAGAAATCACCAGTTGAAACTTTCAAAAGCGATTGCAAAATTCAGTTTTGCTCAGAAACTCTCAGCTTTGACAGAAAACAGATATATAAATTCCATATATTATTATTATTATTATTAAAACAGATGCTATTTGTGAATTCAATCAGGGATAAGAAGTCACACCATTCCTATAACCATGGGTAGTTGTACAGCCAAGAGGTACGGTAAAGGGTTATGCCTACCCTAAAACCATGGGTAGTTGTACAGTCAAGAGGTACGGTAAAGGGTTATGCCTACCCTAAAACCATGGGTAGTTGTACAGCCAAGAGGTACGGTAAAGGGTTATGCCTACCCTAAAACCATGGGTGACTGCACCCTGGAGGTACGGTAATGGGTTTGTGCCCACCTAAAACCATGGGTGGCTGTACACCCAGGAAATACGGTAAAGAATCTGTGCCAACCCTACAACCATGGGTGGCTGTACACCCAGGAAATACGGTAAAGAATCTGTGCCAACCCTACAACCATGGGTGGCTGTACACCCAGGAAATACGGTAAAGAATCTGTGCCAACCCTACAACCATGGGTGGCTGTACACCCAGGAGGTATGGAGCATGAAATCAGAGGTCATGTAAGGCGAAGGTTAAACAGAAAACAACAAACTACAGACTGTGAAAGCAAGCCAACTGGCTGTTTTTAAAAACCATATTTCTTTTAGTTATAGACAATCTCTTTTTTAAAAAAGCAAACCAAAAAACCACCAAACTTAAGACTTCCTGGATTCTGGGAGCCCTGTCAAAATGTGCAAGAAATATATTATATACATGTGTGTGTTTATTTATTTATTTAATTTATATATTCTTTTATATCGAGGATAATGGAATAAGCACTCATGTGCTTTTTTACAACCAGTTCCCGTGTGTATGCGGTTTTGTAAATTTTGTCATCTGTTTCCACCGGCACACAATGGCCTACTCTTCCGAAAAGCGGAACAGGATTTAACATGTGCGCAAGATGTTCTGCATGCATTCGAACACGGGGCCTCGGTTTATAGTCTCATCCGAAGGACTTTGATATTCAGTTCGATTTTTTTGTCAAACTGGGAAGAAAGGGCGAGGAGGCTGGAAATGGAACCCACAACCTCACGGTTTACTTGTTGGCAGGCAAGCGTCTTAACCATCCTGCCACCTTCCTTCCATGTGTGTGTGTGTGTGTGTGTGTGTGCGTGCGTGCGTCTCCAGGTTACCTACCGTGTGGAGCGGATGAGGCGTGCCAAAATGAGGCGTTTGTCCTCCACACTGAACTGCATGATGCCAGGTGTCTCAAACTTGCGACGGATCCAATCTGTCTGGTCCAGGTTGTTGATGAACATGAACTCCACGCCAATGTGGCGACAGTACACGTCCTGCCAAACACAGCTGAAAACTGACATACACAATTCTCAGCATCATGACACAAAGCATTTCTCGCCATATAATATATATGGTGACAGTTCAACACACTTGCAAAATGGAGCTCAATACTGACACACACACACAGACACACACAGACACTGTTCTTCCCCAATTTCTACAAGACCACACATCTTGTAAAAACAACTAAATGACACATCTTTTCTTTTATGCGAACATGAAGTCTCTTACAATCTTTAAAACCTCCTTACTAAGAAACAGAATAGAAAAATCCTGATTACCTACAAGAAATTTCCATCAGTTTACTTGCCTCTGATGAAACTATCAGGGTTCATTTGCAATACAGCTTTCTCATTCACCTGTAACACTTTATGGCATCTACCCTATCTACATGCATCAACCTCTTATTCAGTGCCCCAAGACGCCTCTTGCTATCAAGCTGTCACTATCATGACAACACTACATTTTTTTTGTTAACGCTTCCTCCATATTGTGCACAGCTGTCCTCTACACCAGGGACATGCCTGCTGCACAGGGTATCCATGGATCAGTGGTCTGGACACCATGCATCCATTAGAGAGCAAGAAGTGACCAGTTTGATCAACATCTGAACCCAAACTTTCCCCTGATCCACAAGACTTCTGAGTTGTGGTCTGGGTGATAGTGTTTTGAAAGAATATAAACAGATTGAGATTAAACATATTTCGTGTACATAAAAGAATCTATAATTGTTTTTAAAAGAAATTAAAATAAAAATTTTAAAAAGCTGGCACTGCTCTTTTGATGGCATACTCCCCCCAGGGTCAGCAGCAGCCCAAATTCCAAGCCGAGAAATTTCCCATTGATGAGTGAGTGGTACCTAATCTCATACAATACAATACAATACAAATATAAACATTTCATTATCTCCACCACCCCCCTTTTTTGGTTAACTTTAGACACGCACAGAAGACAGTACATCCTAGAGATAACGCACATGTTCCACGTTCATCACAGGCTAATACTAACAACACTGGTCTGTGACAATGCCTGGAGGTGTATCAATAAGTGACAGACAACATGAACACTGCATACTAATAGCAAGGGGATCAGAAGTAGAACAAGATACAGGCACTTCAGAGACAGTTTCCTGCAATCAGAAGTGACACAGAGACACTATAGCTAGTTGCTGCCATTCAGAAGTGAGACAGCCTAAGGGGCACTAGACTGAATCGCCCCCAATCCAAAGCAATACAGGAACACTATAACTAGCTGCCTCCAACCAATCAGAAGTGACACATAACAGGACACAGGGACACTATGCTAGTTGCCTCCAATCAATCAGACGTGACACATAACAGGACACAGGGACACTATGCTAGTTGCCTCCAATCAATCAGACGTGACACATAACAGGACACAGGGACACTATGCTAGTTGCCTCCAATCAATCAGACGTGACACATAACAGGACACAGGGACACTATGCTAGTTGCCTCCAATCTGCGGATGATTTCCTTCAGCGGCAAAGCAGCTTCGTTTCCCCCAATGTAGGTTGTGGCTGGCAAACGGAATATTCTCTCCAGGTCATGGTCATCTGAAAGATCAGGCAGACCTCATCAACATCACAACAGACACTGGATGATATATCACGCTCTCATTATCACCTCTGTATTTACTGCTGTGCACAATACTCTATGCCATTACACTGACATTTGAGACGGACAGTAGTCCAATGGTGATCAATACTGACATCTATTATCAACACTGAATGCAAGAGATTTGATTTGTTTTTGAAAGATATAGCACTATATAAATTCCATTTATTATTACTGTTATTATAATAATAAATTCTACATTTCCCTCTCTCCCTTCACCAAAAACATACTTTCAAATCTGGCCTCAAGACATACTTATTTTCATCCTAAGATTTTCTCCTTCTGTTTCATCTCATCTGTCCCATACCTTTGAATGGCCAAAATCAATCACCCTGCCAAAGTGTATTACTTTTGTGAGTGTGTGTAAATCAAAATTTGTTAGAATTATTTGTGATTAGCAGCATGCGTATGAATAAGTTAAATGCAAGCGCTTTGATTTTTTTCCACAAGATATAGGACTACATAAATTCCATATTAGTTTATAATGTCTGACACAGTTATCATATCAACATCTAACCAATCCTGTATGTGTCCTTGTAGAACAGGTCTGTAAAGCATAAATGGATGAGTACAGTTGTTGGTATTTTCTACCTATCCCCTCCCATCAGACAGTGTCAGGATGCTGGGCAGAAAGCTTTAATACCAATGAACTTGATTAATCCATGAATGGCCACTCTCTGTTAGTCATTCAGATAACTTGCAAACATCCACTGTTTGCAACTCATTCAGAATAACCAATGAATGTCCACTGTCTGTTATTTAGAATAACTAATGACTATCCACTGTCTGTTATTCAGAATAACTAATGACTATCCACTGTCTGTTATTCTAATGACTATCCACTGTCTGTTATTCAGAATAACTAATGACTATCCACTGTCTGTTATTCAGAATAACTGTCTGTTATTCAAATAACCAAACTACCCAGTCTGATATCCAAATAACAATGACTACCACTGTCTGATATTCAGAATAACAATGACTATCCACTGTCTGTTAGTCATTCAGAATAACCAATGACTATCCACTGTTTGTTATTCAGAATAACCAATGACTATCCACTGTCTGTTAGTCATTCAGAATAACCAATGACTATCCACTGTTTGTCATTCAGAATAACCAATGACTATCCACTGTCTGTTAGTCATTCAGAATAACCAATGACTATCCACTGTCTGTTAGTCATTCAGAATAACCAATGACTATCCACTGTTTGTTAGTCATTCAGAATAACCAATGATATCCACTGTCTGTTATTCAGAATAACCAATGACTCTCTACTGCATGTTACTCATTCAGAATAACCAATGACTATCCACTGTCTGTTATTCAGAATAACCAATGACTATCCACTGTCTGTTATTCAGAATAACCAATGACTATCCACTGTCTGTTATTCAGAATAACCAATGACTATCCACTGTCTGTCATTCAGAATAACCAATGACTATCCACTGTCTGTCATTCAGAATAACCAATGACTATCCACTGTCTGTCTGTTATTCAGAATAACTAATGACTCTCTACTGCATGTTACTCATTCAGAACAGCCAATGACTATCCACTGTCTGTTATTCAGAATAACCAATGACTATCCACTGTCTGTCATTCAGAATAACCAATGACTATCCACTGTCTGTTATTCAGAATAACCAATGACTATCCACTGTCTGTCTGTCATTCAGAATAACTAATGACTCTCTACTGCGTGTTACTCATTCAGAACAGCCAATGACTATCCACTGTCTGTCTGTCATTCAGAATAACCAATGACTCTCTACTGCATGTTACTCATTCAGAATAACCAATGATACCCACTGTCTGTTATTCAGAATAACCAATGACTCTCTACTGCATGTTACTCATTCAGAACAGCCAATGACTATCCACTGTCTGTTATTCAGAATAACCAATGACTATCCACTGTCTGTCATTCAGAATAACTAATGACTCTCTACTGCATGTTACTCATTCAGAACAGCCAATGACTATCCACTGTCTGTCTGTCATTCAGAATAACTAATGAAAATCTACTGACTTGTCATTCAGTCTGCTGCTGGTCAAGAAGAAGGAGGGTTTAATCACTGCATGGTTTCACTGTACCGACAGACTATAAAGATAATCTGCCAGTGCAGGTCTAAATACCATTGAATTGGCCACTTGCAGGATTCATATACTGTAATAGTAACCATATTCTGAGTCAGCTTACATAATGGGCTACGACAGCAACAATAACATCAGTTCAAAGTAACCAACAAAATAACCAGACACTGTCAGTTCAGATTAATGAACTAGGATAACAACAACAATAACTATTATATCATGTTGTGTCAGGTCAGATTAACAAACTAGAATAGCAACAATATTTGACAATATATTGTGTCAGTTCAGATTAACAAATTAGAATAGCAGCAATACTAATAATATAATGTGTCAGTTCAGATAAATGAACAAAAGTGTCAACTGATTTTTTTCCAATAAGAATGATGATGATGATAGCAATATATAATTAAAAGTATTAATGATGGTAATAAGAATAACAATTATAATATTAACAATGATTTTGTATCAGTTCAGATCAACAAAGGACAGCAGTAACAGTGACTGTAACAGAGCCAATTCTGGGCAAGGCTGTATCACAGAGCTCTACTGAGCTAGCAAAGGCAGGCAGTAGGGATTATGTATAGCATGGTGTGGCAAATTGTCAGAACCAGCTACAACACAGCATATGATACAAATAGTGGGAACCATGTATAACTAACATGGCATGGTAAATGGTGTAAATGTGTAACACAGGATAGTAAATAGTGGGAATCATGTAAAACATAGCATGGTAAATAGTGGGAATTATCTGTAACATGGCAAGGTAAATAGTGGGAATGTGTAACATGGCATGGTAAATAGTGAGAATCATGTGTAACATGGCATAGTGGGAATCATGTGTAACATGGCATGGTAAATAGTGGGAATCATGTGTAACATGGCATGGTAAATAGTGGGAATCATGTGTAACATGGCAAGGTAAATAGTGGGAATCATGAGTAACATGGCAAGGTAAATAGTGGGAATGTGTAACATACAATAGTAAATAGTGGGAATCATGAGTAACACCTGTTTAACATGCTTTGTTACAGAAGTAAATTTGTGAAACAAAGGGAGTGAATTGTGAGAACCTGCTTAAACATAGGACAAAAAGTGGGAATCCTGTGTAACACTGAGGGAGTGGTAGACTGTGTAAACATGTATGGCATAGAGTGGGACATGTTATATCTCCATCAATCTCGACATTTTAATCTACCAATGCTGATATTTAATCTCTACCAATGCCGACTAATTTACCAATGCTGACATTTTAATCTCTACCAATGCTGACATTTTAATCTCTACCAATCCTGACACTTTAATCTACCAATGCTGACACTTTAATCTCTACCAATGCTGACATTTTAATCTCTACCAATGCTGACACTTTAATCTGTACAAATGCTGACATTTTAATCTCTACCAATCCTGACACTTTAATCTACCAATGCTGACACTGTAATCTCTACCAATGCTGACATTTTAATCTCTACCAATGCTGACATTTTAATCTACCAATGCTGACATTTAAATCTCTACCAATGCTGACATTTTATTCTCTACCAATCCTGACATTTTAATCTGTACCAGTCACCATCACATCATCAATGCCTTTGTGCCTTATTGGCACGTAGGGCAGCAACAAATGTTCTCCACTTCTGTCTGTCCTGGGCCAGCTTCCGAATGGTTCCCCAGGTATGTTGGAAGGTCTTCAGCTCTGTTTCGACAGTCCGACGCCAAGTGTTTTTGGGTTGTCCTCGCTTGCGTTTTCCCTCTGGTGTCCAGTGGAGGGCTGTTCGGGCGATGTTTCCCTGTTCCCGACGGCAGATATGCTCTATCCATCCCCATCACCTATGCATGATGATGTTGTCCATGCTTTCTTGGTTGCAACGGGAAAAAAGTTCTTGGTTGGAGATGGTCTCTACCAGTGCTGACATTTTAATCTGCCAATGCTGACATTTTAATCTCTAGCAATGCTGACACTTTAATCTCTACCAACGCTGACATTTTAATCTCTACCAATGCTGACACTTTAATCTGTACAAATGCTGACATTTTAATCTCTACCAATCCTGGCACTTTAATCTACCAATGCTGACACTTTAATCTCTACCAATCCTGACATTTTAATCTCTACCAATGCTGACACTTTAATCTCTACCAATGCTGACATTTTCATCTCTACCAATGCTGACTAATTTACCAATGCTGACATTTTAATCTCTACCAATACTGACATTTTAATCTCTACCAATGCTGACACTTTAATCTACCAATGCTGACACTTTAATCTACCAATGCTGACACTTTAATCTACCAATGCTGACACTTTAATCTACCAATGCTGACACTTTAATCTCTACCAATACTGACACGTTAATCTCTACCAATGCTGACACTTTAATCTCTGGTTTACTTCTTTACACTGCCACTCTGGTTTACTTCTTTACACTGCCACTCTGGTTTACTTCTTTACACTGCCACTCTGGTTTACTTCTTTACAATGCAGCACTGGTTTACTTCTTTACACTGCAGCACTGGTTTACTTCTTTACACTGCAGCTCTGGTTTACTTCTTTACACTGCCACTCTGGTTTACTTCTTTACACTGCAGCTCTGGTTTACTTCTTTACACTGCAGCTCTGGTTTACTTCTTTACACTGCAGCTCTGGTTTAATTCTTTACATTGCAGCTCTGGTTTAATTCTTTACACTGCAGCTCTGGTTTAATTCTTTACATTGCAGTACTGGCTGGCTTTATTACACCACAGCACCAGCCTATTCCTTTACATTGCAGTACTGGCTGGCTTTATTACACCACAGCACCAGCCTATTCCTTTACATTGCAGTACTGGCTGGCTTTATTACACCACAGCACCAGCCTATTCCTTTACATTGCAGTACTGGCCTCTTTCTTTACACAGTAGCACTGGGTTATTTCTTTACATGGCAGCACTGATATTACTTCCACTGCAGCATTTGCGTATTTTTTGTACACTGCAGCACTGGCTTATATCTTTCTTTACACTGCAGCAATGGCTTATTTCTTTACATTGCAGCAATGGCGTAGTTATTTGTAATGGAGATAATATATGTTTCTTTACACTGCAGCACTGGAGTAGTTACTTATGATGGTGATAATTAAAACACATTTCTTTACACTACAGCACTGGAGTAGTTACTTATGATGGTGATAATTAAAACACATTTCTTTACACTGCAGCACTGGAGTAGTTACTTATGATGGTGATAATTAAAACACATTTCTTTACACTACAGCACTGGCGCAGTTATTTATGATGGAGATAATTAAAACGTGTTTCTTTACACTGCAGCACTGGTGAAGTTATTTATGATGGAGATAATTAAAACGTGTTTCTTTACACTGCAGCACTGGCAATTATTTATAATGGAGATAATTAAAATGTGTTTCTTTACACTGCAGCACTGGTGAAGTTATTTATGATGGAGATAATTAAAACGTGTTTCTTTTCACTGCAGCACTGGCAATTATTTATAATGGAGATAATTAAAATGTGTTTCTTTACACTGCAGCACTGGTGAAGTTATTTATGATGGAGATAATTAAAATGTGTTTCTTTACACTGCAGTACTGGCGCAGTTATTTATGATGGAGATAAAACATGTTTCTTTACACTGCAGCACTGGCAATTATTTATGATGGAGATAAAACATGTTTTTTTACACTGCAGTACTGGCAGTTATTTATGATGGAGATGATTAAAACATGTTTCTTTACACTGCAGTACTGGCGCAGTTATTTATGATGGAGATAAAACATGTTTCTTTACACCGCAGTACTGGCAATTATTTATAATGAAGATAATTAAAACGTGTTTCTTTACACCGCAGTTATTATGATGGAGATAAAACATATTTCTTTACACCGCAGTTAATTATGATGGAGATAAAACATGTTTCTTTACACTGCAGCACTGGCGCAGTTATTTATGATGGAGATAAATAAAACATGTTTCTTTACACCGCAGCACTGGCGTATTATTAGCACAGTACCATTAGCCAAAACACCCATTGGAAAAAAGGTTAAAAACAATATTGTGCTTTCTGAAGTATACCAGAAAATACAAAAAATAATAATTACTATCATCCTGACTTAATTCTTTACAACAACAAAACACCAACTTTCAAGTTCTACAGAAAGCAAACCAGCCACCAACACTGCACAAACTGGTGCTCATGTACATACTATATATCCTTATTGTTATACTTCTTTGCACTTTCAGTTCAAATGATATGCATGTCATGACAAAATATGTTTTACATATAAACAAATTTTTCTTACATTTTCTCCCTATGAAGCATTTCAAGTATTAACAAAACAAGGCAACAAAATGACATTGAAACAATAACTCAATAAATAACAGAATAAATACAGAATGAATTATTGCAAAAGGAGCTGAGTGCAGAAAGAACTGAAAGAGGCAATACAAGGTTAGGGGCAATCACCACAAGTTGTTAGTATAGTGCGTGTCAATGACACATCAATCTTGAAACAGAAACAGCAGCCAGAAACTAGGGAGCCACTTGATTATTAACAGGCAAATCAAGAGCGAGCACAACTAACTAGCCTTCAGCTGAATTGAGCAAAAACCTATGAAAAACCTTAACTAAGCATATGTTTGAAGCAGCTCAAATAATCATGAATACATGAAGCCAGTACACAGTATGGTCTGGGAAAGCAGGAATAACAATACTCATTGCTCAGGCAGGCAGGCAATTACAAAGCCAAGCACCACACTGTAGGCCTTTCTGTGACCTCCCATTCCCACCCCCTCCTATCGTAAAACGGGACAATTTACCATATATACACACACATATATATATATATATATATATATATCTGCTTTGTTTATCATCAATGGCATACTTACACCATGAACACTTAAAAAGCAGTTTACAAACATTATATGCAACAGGACCGTTCTACTCATAAACACATCCATAAAAAAGGTTATAAAATGAATAGTGTCATTCCTCTGCATCAATTCCACATGTACATGTTCACACACACACGCCATGCACACACACACACACGTACGCATGTTTGTACACACACGTACATCTACCTTTTTGATTTTACCTTGAAAGGAATGGTTTTGTTTCATTCTCACAAATCATGCATAATGTTCAGTACTTCAACTTCACAAAGAATCAACACCTTATGTACCATACCTCAGATACAGACACACACACTCACACACTTCTATGTTCGCTCTTCTATGTTCACTCATCATACCAGGCTGATTGGGTGTCCTCTGAAGAAGACTGGTTCATAAACTACATCTACAACCACAGGGCCTACTGACCAGTTTTGGTCAGAAACATGAGATGTACCTTAGTTGAAGACATTGACATCTGCTCCCATCCCATCCCTGACAACATATACTCCACTTCTTCACAATATCTGCTCCAACATCTGACAACACTTCCTCCAGCCTCTTGATACCCATCTGCTCCAATCTCCAGACATCTGCTCCAATCTTTGGTAACATCTACTCCAATCTGACATCTGCTCCATTCCTTGGCATCTGCTCCAAATCCCCAACATGGTAACATCATTTTTAATGAAATCCTTGGTGCCAGCAGCTCCATCTCCACAGTCATATATATATATATATATATATATATATATATATATATATATATGTATATATCAGTGCACAGATCCCAAGACATTTCCTCATCATCAAGGCCATATTTGACCTAAGAGAGATTCTCCCCTCCCTCCTCCAGTTTGACCTTACAAGAGGAGCTGTTCTCTTGCCCATTAATGAGACCAGACTGACTGACTGACAGGAGGGTACGTTTCCTTGTCCACTAGGACAACCTGACAGGAAGGAATGCTCTTTTTCCCAATAGACTGATTTGACAGACAGAAAGGAATGTACTCCTCTATCAGACTGACCTTACGGACAGGAGGGAAGGCTGCCTCACCCATTACACTGGCCTGACAGACAGGAGGGAATGTTCCCTTGCCCACTGGGATCTGTGAGACAGGAGGGAATGTTCCCTTGCCCACTGGGATCTGTGAGACAGGAGGGAATGTTCCCTTGCCCACTGGGATCTGTGAGACAGGAGGGAATGTTCCCTTGCCCACTGGGATCTGTGAGACAGGAGGGAATGTTCCCTTGCCCACTGGGATCTGTGAGACAGAGAATTCCTCACGTGAGACGGGAATGTTCCCTTGCCCACTGGGATCTGTGAGACAGGAGGGAATGTTCCCTTGCCCACTGGGATCTGTGAGACAGGTGGGAATGTTCCCTTGCCCACTGGGATCTGTGAGACAGGAGGGAATGTTCCCTTACCCACCAGGACCCGAGAGACAGGAGGGAATGACCTGACAGCAAGAGAGCTGGGCAACGACTGTGCAGCCTCCATGCCAAGAACATCACTCAGTGTTGATTCTAGGATTTCAAAATAAGGGGCCCAAGGGCCCCCTAAAATGAAAAAAAGGGGGCATTGTCCCCCCCCCCCCCCCCCCCCCCACCCACCCTTTCATAAAAAAAGGGGACAAGCAGTATTTGCTTACAGTACCCTCAGTACTCTTAGATTCTGCTATTTTTTTCAAGGAAGAGAAACAAAACAAACAACCAGATATGTGGGCAGAAAGGATTAAATATTCACCTTAAGTGTTGCAGTTAATCTGCAGTAAGGATGGTGGAGGGGGAGAGGGAGAGAGAGAGAAGAGAGAGAGAGAAAGAGAGAGAGAGAGAGAGAGAGAGAGAGAGAGAGAGAGAGAGAAGTCAAATTTGTATTTCCACAGAGTTGGGGATAGATCTAGATGGAACAAGAGGTAAAAGCCAATATCAAAGGTTTTCCTCACCTAGATGGTACAGTGAGAAGTGAGAGAGAGAGAGAGAGAGAGAGAGAGAGAGAGAGAGAGAGAGAGAGAGAAAAGTCAATTTTATATTTCCACATTCAGAGAGAGAGAGAGAGGAGGAGGAGGAGGTCAAATTTGTATTTCCACATTCAGAGAGATCTAGATTTAGATGATAGATTAAAGCTGATGTCAAAGTCTTGTCCCCCCCCCAATTGTACATTGAAAGAGAGAGAGAAAGAGAGTGATACAATGAACAGGAACGACAAAACTGCCTACAGAGTGATACAATGAACAGGAACGACAAAACTGCCTACAGAGTGATACAGTGAACAGAAATGATAAAACTGCCTACATATACAATGAACAGGAATGACAAAACTGCCTACAGAGTGATACAATGAACAGGAATGACAAAACTGCCTACACATACAATGAACAGGAACGACAAAACTGCCTACAGAGTGATACAATGAACAGGAACGACAAAACTGCCTACACATACAATGAACAGAATGACAAAACTGCCTACACATACAGTGAACAGAAATGACAAAACTGCCTACATATATAGTGAACAGAAATGACAAAACTGCCTACACATACAGTGAACAGAAATGATAAAACTGCCTACATATATAGTGAACAGAAATGACAAAACTGCCTACACATACAGTGAACAGAAATGACAAAACTGCCTACAATGATACATGAACAGAATGACAAAACTGCCTACAATATAAATGAACAGAAATGACAAAACTGCCTACAATATCAGTGAACAGAAATGATAAAAACTGCCTACATATAAGTGAACAGAATGACAAAACTGCCTACAATATAAATGAACAGAATGAAAAACTGCCTACATAATATGAACAGAAATGATAAAACTGCCTACATATAATGAACAGAATGACAAAACTGCCTACAGTAGTAGATACAATGAACAGAATGATAAAACTGCCTACACATAGTGAACAGAAAGAAACAAACTGCCTACAAAATGTGAACAGAAATGACAAAACTGCCTACATATATAGAACAGAAATGACAAAACTGCCTAACATTATAATGAAACAGAAATGACAAAACTCCTACACATAAATGAACAGAAATGATAAAACTGCCTACATATAAATGAACAGAATGACAAAACTCCTACAGGTGATAATATGAAAGAGAACAAAATGCATAAACTCCATATTAGTGTAGGAAATCAGAACGAAACAAAACTGCCTACACATATAGTGAACAGAAATGACAAAATTTGCCTACAATAAATGAACAGAAATGATAAAACTGCCTAATATGTGTGTGTATGTAGAATGGAACAGAAATGACAAAACTTCCTACATATATAGTGAACAGAAATGATAAAACTGCCTACATATATAGTGAACAGAAATGACAAAACTGCCTACACATATAGTGAACAGAAATGATAAAACTGCCTACATATATAGTGAACAGAAATGACAAAACTGCCTACATATATAGTGAACAGAAATGATAAAACTGCCTACATATATAGTGAACAGAAATGATAAAACTCCTAACATATATAGTGAACAGAAATGATAAAACTGCCTACATATATAGTGAACAGAAATGATAAAACTGCCTACATATATAGTGAACAGAAATGATAAAACTGCCTACATATATAGTGAACAGAAATGATAAAACTTCCTATAGTGTTGTATAGTGTAGTGTAGAATTAGTAAACAGAAATGATAAAACTTCCTACACATATAGTGAACAGAAATGATAAAACTTCCTACACATATAGTGAACAGAAATGATAAAACTTCCTACATATATAGTGAACAGAAATGATAAAACTTCCTATAGTGTTGTGTAGTGTAGTGTAGAATTAGTAAACAGAAATGACAAAACTTCCTACATATATAGTGAACAGAAATGATAAAACTGCCTACATATATAGTGAACAGAAATGATAAAACTTCCTATAGTGTTGTGTAGTGTAGTGTAATATATAATGAACAGAAATGACAAAACTGCCTACACATATAGTGAACAGAAATGATAAAACTTCCTACACATATAGTGAACAGAAATGACAAAACTTCCTACATATATAGTGAACAGAAATGATAAAACTTCCTACACATAAAGTGAACAGAAATGATAAAACTGCCTACACATATAATGAACAGAAATGATAAAACTGCCTATAGTGTTGTGTAGTGTAGTGTAGAATTAGCGAACAGAAATGATAAAACTCCTAATTTAGTGAAGTGATAAAACTTCCTACACATAAAGTGAACAGAAATGATAAAACTGCCTACACATATAATGAACAGAAATGATAAAACTGCCTATAGTGTTGTGTAGTGTAGTGTAGAATTAGTGAACAGAAATGATAAAACTGCCTATAGTGTTGTGTAGTGTAGTGTAGAATTAGAGAACAGAAATGATAAAACTGCCTATAGTGTTGTGTAGTGTAATAATAATAATAATATATAGAATTTATATAGCGCTGAATCTTGTAAAAGCAAACAAATCAAAGCGCTTGCACTCAAATCATTTACACGCATGCAACTCTCCTTAAACATAATGAACAACATATTTCAAATCCATGCGCGCGCACGCATGCACACACACACTCGCAAACACTTAGGAGGTGAAGGATGCTGTTGAAAATTAGGGACAGATGTGAGGGGAAAATCTCAGGTAGAAAATAAGTGTGTTTTGAGGCTGGATTTGAAGGTGTCAAATGAAGGCTTTTGGTGAAGTGAAAGAGGGAGGTCATTCCAGGTGGATGGACCAGAAATAGAGAAAGAGCGACGGCCAACAGTGGTTTGTTTGAATCTGGGTGTTGGAAAGCACAAAGTATCTGTGGCTGAATGAAGGGAACAGGATGGAGTATACAGGTGAAGACAGTTTCAGAGATAAGACGGTGCAGATTTTGTGGAGACATTTGAAACAGAGGGTATTGATCTTATACTTTAGTCTTTGTGAGACAGGCAGCCAGTGAAGAGATCGCAGAAGAGGAGTGATGTGTTCAGATTTATTTTTTCTTAGGACCAGTCGAGCTGCAGAGTTTTGTATGCGTTGAAGAGAGTGGAGAGCCAACCAAATGAGAATTACAGTAGTCTAAACGTGAAAGAATGAGAGATGTGACAAGCTTGGAAGTTGCATCAGTGGACAGATAGTGTAGAGTAGAATGAGTGGACAGAAATGACAAAACTGCCTATACTAGTGTTGTGTAGTGTTGAATTAGTGGACAGAAATGACAAAACTGTCTATACTAGTGTTGTGTAGTGTTGAATTAGTGGACAGAAATGACAAAACTGCCTATACTAGTGTTGTGTAATGTTGAATTAGTGGACAGAAATGACAAAACTGTCTATACTAGTGTTGTGTAGTGTTGAATTAGTGGACAGAGATGACAAAACTGTCTATACTAGTGTTGTGTAGTGTTGAATTAGTGGACAGAAATGACAAAACTGTCTATACTAGTGTTGTGTAGTGTTGAATTAGTGGACAGAAATGACAAAACTGCCTACACTAGTGTTGTGTAGTGTTGAATTAGTGGACAGAAATGACAAAACTGCCTATACTAGTGTTGTGTAGTGTTGAATTAGTGGACAGAAATGACAAAACTGCCTATACTAGTGTTGTGTAGTGTTGAATTAGTGGACAGAAATGACAAAACTGCCTATACTAGTGTTGTGTAGTGTTGAATTAGTGGACAGAAATGACAAAACTGTCTATACTAGTGTTGTGTAGTGTTGAATTAGTGGACAGAAATGACAAAACTGCCTATACTAGTGTTGTGTAATGTTGAATTAGTGGACAGAAATGACAAAACTGTCTATACTAGTGTTGTGTAGTGTTGAATTAGTGGACAGAGATGACAAAACTGCTATACTAGTGTTGTGTAGTGTTGATAGTGGACAGAAATGACAAAACTGTCTATACTATGTTGTGTAGTGTTGAATTAGTGGACAGAGATGACAAAACTGCCTATACTAGTGTTGTGTAGTGTTGAATTAGTGGACAGAATGACAAAACTGCCTATACTATGTGTGATGTGAATTAGTGGACAGAGATACAAAACTGTCCTATACTAGTGTTGTTATGTAGTGTTGAATTAAAGGACAAGAATGACAAAACTGCCTATACTAGTGTTGTGTAGTGTTGAATTAGTGGACAGAAATGACAAAACTGCCTATACTAGGTTGTGTAGTGTTGAGTAGTGGACAGAGATGACAAAACTGCTATACTAGTGTTGTGTAGTGTTGAATTAGTGGACAGAGATGACAAAACTGCCTATACTAGTGTTGTGTAGTGTTGAATTATTGGACAGAAATGACAAAACTGCCTATACTAGTGTTGTGTAGTGTTGAATTAGTGGACAGAAATGACAAAACTGCCTATACTAGTGTTGTGTAGTGTTGAATTAGTGGACAGAGATGACAAAACTGCCTATACTAGTGTTGTGTAGTGTTGAGTGAGTGGACAGAGATGACAAAACTGCCTATACTAGCGTTGTGTAGTGTTGAATTAGTGGACAGAAATGACAAAACTGCCTATACTAGTGTTGTGTAGTGTTGAATTAGTGGACAGAGATGACAAAACTGCCTATACTAGTGTTGTGTAGTGTTGAGTGAGTGGACAGAGATGACAAAACTGCCTATACTAGTGTTGTGTAGTGTTGAATTAGTGGACAGAGATGACAAAACTGCCTATACTAGTGTTGTGTAGTGTTGAATTATTGGACAGAAATGACAAAACTGCCTATACTAGTGTTGTGTAGTGTTGAATTAGTGGACAGAAATGACAAAACTGCCTATACTAGTGTTGTGTAGTGTTGAATTAGTGGACAGAGATGACAAAACTGCCTATACTAGTTGTGTAGTGTGATATGGACAGATGACAAAACTGCCTATACTAGTGTTGTGTAGTGTTGAGTGAGTGGACAGAGATGACAAAACTGCCTATACTAGTGTTGTGTAGTGTTGAGTGAGTGGACAGAAATGACAAAACTGCCTATACTAGTGTTGTGTAGTGTTGAGTGAGTGGACAGAGATGACAAAACTGCCTATACTAGTGTTGTGTAGTGTTGAATTAGTGGACAGAGATGACAAAACTGCCTATACTAGTGTTGTGTAGTGTTGAGTGAGTGGACAGAGATGACAAAACTGCCTATACTAGTGTTGTGTAGTGTTGAATTAGTGGACAGAAATGACAAAACTGCCTATACTAGTTGTGTAGTGTTAGTGAGTGGACAGAGATGACAAAACTGCCTATACTAGTGTTGTTAGTAGTGTTGAATGTGATAAAGGACAGAGATGACAAAACTGCCTATACTAGCGTTGTGTAGTGTTGAATTAGTGGACAGAAATGACAAAACTGTCTATACTAGTGTTGTGTAGTGTTGAGTGAGTGGACAGAGATGACAAAACTGCCTATACTAGTGTTGTGTAGTGTTGAATTAGTGGACAGAGATGACAAAACTGCCTATACTAGTGTTGTGTAGTGTTGAGTGAGTGGACAGAGATGACAAAACTGCCTATACTAGTGTTGTGTAGTGTTGAATTAGTGGACAGAGATGACAAAACTGCCTATACTAGTGTTGTGTAGTGTTGAATTAGTGGACAGAGATGACAAAACTGCCTATACTAGTGTTGTGTAGTGTAGTGTAGTGTTAGTGGACAGAAATGACAAAACTGCCTATACTATGTTGTGTATGTTGATGAGTGGACAGAGATGACAAAACTGCCTATACTAGTGTTGTGTAGTGTTGATTGATGAAGCAGAGATGACAAAACTGCCTATACTAGTTGTGTAGTGTTGAATATGACAGAAATGACAAAACTGCTATACTAGTGTGTGTAATTGATGAGGACAGAGATGACAAAACTGCCTATACTAGTGTTGTGTAGTGTTGAATTAAGGACAGAGATGACAAAACTGCCTATACTAGTGTTGTGTAGTGTTGAATTAGGACAGAGATGACAAAACTGCCTATACTAGTGTTGTGTAGTGTTGAGTGAGTGGACAGAGATGACAAAACTGCCTATACTAGTGTTGTGTAGTGTTGAATTAGTGGACAGAGATGACAAAACTGCCTATACTAGTGTTGTGTAGTGTTGAATTAGTGGACAGAGATGACAAAACTGCCTATACTAGTGTTGTGTAGTGTTGAATTAGTGGACAGAATGACAAAACTGCCTATACTAGTGTTGTGTAGTGTTGAATTAGTGGACAGAGATGACAAAACTGCCTATACTAGTGTTGTGTAGTGTTGAGTTAGTGGACAGAGATGACAAAACTGCCTATACTAGTGTTGTGTAGTGTTGAATTAGTGGACAGAGATGACAAAACTGCCTATACTAGTGTTGTGTAGTGTAGTGTTAGTGGACAGAGATGACAAAACTGCCTATACTAGTGTTGTGTAGTGTTGAATTAGTGGACAGAAATGACAAAACTGCCTATACTAGTGTTGTGTAGTGTAGTGTTGAATTAAAGGACAGAGATGACAAAACTGTCTATACTAGTGTGTAGTGTAGTGTTGAATTAATGGACAGAGATGACAAAACTGCCTATACTAGTGTTGTGTAGTGTAGTGTTGAATTAAAGGACAGAGATGACAAAACTGCCTATACTAGTGTTGTGTAGTGTTGAATTAGTGGACAGAGATGACAAAACTGCCTATACTAGCGTTGTGTAGTGTTGAGTGAGTGGACAGAGATGACAAAACTGCCTATACTAGTGTTGTGTAGTGTTGAGTGAGTGGACAGAGATGACAAAACTGCCTATACTAGTGTTGTGTAGTGTTGAATTAGTGGACAGAGATGACAAAACTGCCTATACTAGTGTTGTGTAGTGTAGTGTTGAATTAGTGGACAGAAATGACAAAACTGCCTATACTAGTGTTGTGTAGTGTAGTGTTGAATTAAAGGACAGAGATGACAAAACTGCCTATACTAGTGTTGTGTAGTGTTGAATTAGTGGACAGAGATGACAAAACTGCCTATACTAGTGTTGTGTACTGTAGTGTTGAATTAGTGGACAGAAATGACAAAACTGCCTATACTAGTGTTGTGTAGTGTAGTGTTGAATTAAAGGACAGAAATGACAAACCTGCCTATACTAGTGTTGTGTAGTGTTGATAGTGACAATACAAAACTGCCTATACTTGTGATTAGTGTAGTGCTAGCTGTTGAATCTGTAAGAATGAGATGAGAAGAACTGCTAAACTGTAACTGATGAATGTTGAATTATGTGAAAGATGACCAAAATGCCTATACATGTTTGTAGTATAAATGAACTAAAGGAATGTTATGACATAAAACTGCTATACTAGGTGTGTACTAGTTAATTAGTGACAGAATGACAAAACATGCTATACTGTTTGTGTAGTTATAGACAAGATGACAAACTGCCTATACTATTGTGTAGTGATAGTGGACAAGATCTAATGTCTATAAATATGTATGTATGTTGACATTAGTGACTAGAATGACAAAATGACATACAGGGTGTATTACCTGGTTGAATAGTGGACTAGAAATGACAAACTGTACTAGGGGTAGGTGTTGCATAAAGTGCACAGAGATGACAACTGCCCTAACATGTTCTTGCGTCTCATTGACACAAATGACAAGGGACATGCCATACTATGTGTGTACAGTCCTCTGAAATGACAGAGAAGACAAATGACTGCTTATCACAGTGTTTACTGTAGTGTACTGACATTAAGGACAGAGCAATGAAACCGCCTTACCTAGTGCTTGGTAGTGACCAGAGCTCTTACGCTATCTATGCTGATTCAAGCGACCTTGTTGATCTGAAAGACTGAGAATACTAAATGCACTGAGAAGTTGACCTGTACCATGAACTAGAGAGTGAGCAACCTGTAAAGAATGAACCAGGAATGTGACGTTAAAATGACATGGCATACAGTACATGGGCACCAGGGAAGGAAGGCCTGCACCAGCAATCCCCAATGCCTGCCTACCTGTACAACACCCCCACCCCCCCCTGCAAAGCGGGCCAAGCTCTGGTCAGGGTCTGTCAATACATCAAATGGACCACATGGATAACAAGGCAAGGAAGATGGTGGTGCTATTTGGAGGAAGGGAGGGAGGATGGGAGAAGGGAAGGTATGTCACCCACTTCAGCAGAGGCATAATGGATACAAGGCTCTGGGTTGACATTTACAACTGGGGAAGACGACCAATGGCTGGAGGATGGGTCTATATATGGCTGTGAGAGCTGTTCTGGGTGGTTCTAACCATCTTCACAATACTGAATACAGCACAGGTGACAACTTTTGATGTATCAACTGATACAGTTGTTACGCTATTTTATACACACACCACACTGACTGCACTACATGGCTACACACGCCACACTGACTGCACTACACACACCACGAACGGTTTCCTCCATTATACAGGCTGCAGCACAGTCAGTATGCATCAACATCTTTAAACCCTGATCCTACCTCACACAACACAGTACACAGACTTTAATCAAGAGATACCACCAACACGTCAGTACAAACCACAGTTTTATGGACAAACAACATTCTACCTCTGCCCGTCTCACATATCTCTGTGACTTCACAACACCAACATTATCATATACAGGGCACACAGTTCACATGCAGATAGATAAATAGATAGATAGATAATTACATACATACATACAAACAAACATACATACATATGTAGATAGATACCGATAAAGACATAAATATACAAAAATACTCTACCTTTCCATTACTCTAGTTATAACACTGACTTCACATCAAATGATTCAAAGGTATACCAACAGTTTCCTACAATATCAATTGTCATGCAAAGGCAACAGCAGAGCACGTTTGGTAATTATCCACCATATCATCTTCAAAGACCTTACTCCAGACATCACAGTGACTTTTTCTTATGAACTGCTGAGCTAATGTGCTGGGGACAGTGTCTCACACAGTCACAGCTGAATCCACCTCAGTTCAATGTGGAGGATAGCAGACAATGCACTGTAGTCAATGCCATTTACCTGACATCAACACACCTCAGGTGTGGACAGAAAACTAATCACAGGACTGCAGAGAGGTAAGGAAGGAAACCTCAGACAGAACCTGATCTCGAGGTCATAAGCTACATGGAAGAGAACTGGATACAGACAGGCAGAGCACCGCAGACAGGCGGTGCCAATGACAGTCAGTCAGACAGACAGTATTGCCATGCTGCATGCCTATAAAATCAGAACACACTGCTGAGGACAACTACTCCCCACTCCACTCCACCAGAAAATGAAGGTGTCCAGCTGTCTGCATCTCAAACATGACACATCACCTATATCTTCAGAGAAAGGGAAACGGTATTTCTCAGTATTCCCCCAAAGGCTGGCTACAGCTGTTCCTGACTCCTTTACAATCCATACAGAATGGCTACTGGCGTTCCTCGATCCTTTACAATCCATACAGAATGGCTACTGGCGTTCCTCGATCCTTTACAATCCATACAGAATGGCTACTGGCGTTCCTGACTCCTTTACAATCCATACAGAATGGCTACTGGCGTTCCTCGATCCTTTACAATCCATACAGAATGGCTACTGGCGTTCCTCGATCCTTTACAATCCATACAGAATGGCTACTGGCGTTCCTGACTCCTTTACAATCCATACAGAATGGCTACTGGCGTTCCTCGATCCTTTACAATCCATACAGAATGGTTACTGGCGTTCCTCGATCCTTTACAATCCATACAGAATGGCTACTGGCGTTCCTGACTCCTTTACAATCCATACAGAATGGCTACTGGCGTTCCTCGATCCTTTACAATCCATACAGAATGGCTACTGGCGTTCCTCGATCCTTTACAATCCATACAGAATGGCTACTGGCGTTCCTGACTCCTTTACAATCCATACAGAATTGTTACTGGCGTTCCTCGATCCTTTACAATCCATACAGAATGGCTACTGGCGTTCCTCGATCCTTTACAATCCATACAGAATGGTTACTGGCGTTCCTGACTCCTTTACAATCCATACAGAATGGCTACTGGCGTTCCTCGATCCTTTACAATCCATACAGAATGGCTACTGGCGTTCCTCAATCCTTTACAATCCATACAGAATGGCTACTGGCGTTCCTCGATCCTTTACAATCCATACAGAATGGCTACTGGCGTTCCTCGATCCTTTACAATCCATACAGAATGGCTACTGGCGTTCCTCGATCCTTTACAATCCATACAGAATGGCTACTGGCGTTCCTCGATCCTTTACAATCCATACAGAATGGCTACTGGCGTTCCTCGATCCTTTACAATCCATACAGAATGGCTACTGGCGTTCCTCGATCCTTTACAATCCATACAGAATGGTTACTGGCGTTCCTCGATCCTTTACAATCCATACAGAATGGCTACTGGCGTTCCTCGATCCTTTACAATCCATACAGAATGGCTACTGGCGTTCCTCGATCCTTTACAATCCATACAGAATGGCTACTGGCGTTCCTCGATCCTTTACAATCCATACAGAATGGTTACTGGCGTTCCTCGATCCTTTACAATCCATACAGAATGGTTACTGGCGTTCCTCGATCCTTTACAATCCATACAGAATGGCTACTGGCGTTCCTCGATCCTTTACAATCCATACAGAATGGCTACTGGCGTTCCTCGATCCTTTACAATCCATACAGAATGGTTACTGGCGTTCCTCGATCCTTTACAATCCATACAGAATGGTTACTGGCGTTCCTCAATCCTTTACAATCCATACAGAATGGCTACTGGCGTTCCTGACTCCTTTACAATCCATACAGAATGGCTACTGGCGTTCCTGACTCCTTTACAATCCATACAGAATGGCTACTGGCGTTCCTCGATCCTTTACAATCCATACAGAATGGCTACTGGCGTTCCTCGATCCTTTACAATCCATACAGAATGGTTACTGGCGTTCCTCGATCCTTTACAATCCATACAGAATGGCTACTGGCGTTCCTCGATCCTTTACAATCCATACAGAATGGCTACTGGCGTTCCTCGATCCTTTACAACCAATCCATACAGAATGGCTACAGGCGTTCCTCGATCCTTTACAACCAATCCATACAGCTGTTCCTGACTCATTTAGAAGCAGCCTGTTCCAGGTGGCAAAAATGAACAAGGCAACTGTAGATGTATCAGCACAATGCCCCATGCAAAAGTACAATACAGCCATCATGGAAGAAGTTTTCTATCAATCATGCCCTCTCTGAAACAGATTCTCTGTCCTCTTTTATCATTTTGGGGTCCATCTTTTTGACCATAGAAAGTCTCCCTCTATTGAAACTTGCTCTGTAGTCCTTTTTTTTTCCTATGACAAGACCTAGCCTAACAGTCTTTTTCTTTTTCTCTCTCTCTCTTTTAAAACTACCACAACACTCTGGAAATGTATGCTGTTAGCATTACTCTCAAGTTGATGGAAATCTCCAGACTAGCCAAAATAATAAAAGCAAAAGTCAATCAGAATATCAAAGTAAAAATAGACCCAAGCCAGCCAATTTGACAAGTAGAAAAGCAGTCTCTGTTGGAGTCTACTGTGTTCAGTCTTGCCAACTGTGGCCTGTCTCTGACTTCTCTGCCAGCTCCAGTCAGAAGTGAAACTAACCAGGTCTTTTACCTCATACATTAGTTATGTCTAACAATTATGACCCTTAAAACAGGTCTTTTACCTGAGAAGTTGGTTATGTCTAACAATTATGACCCTTAAGTATGTTCTTTCGAGCCAGAACGCCCATAGAGCCGGAGCTTATCCTGGTTTCTGTAGCGTTAAGCGAACTGATGGTTTTTCACCACCCCTGTGACAGGACGCTAGTCTGTCGCCAGATACTTCCCACTTGTACACCTGGGTGGAGTGAGGAAAATAGGAGTAAAGATTCAGCGCTATATAAATTCCATACATTATTATTATTATTATTATTTTCCCAAGGACACAACACCAAGCCGAGCGGGGATCGAACCCGCGACCTCTGGATCACGAGTTGACCGCCCAAACCACTCGACCACGGTGCCTCCATTATGACCCTTAAAACAGGTCTTTTACCTGAGAAGTTGGTTATGTCTGACAATTATGACCCTTAAAGCAAGTCTTTTACCTGAGAAGTTGGTCGGTTAATTGTCTGACACTTGAAACTCTTAAACCAGATCTTTTACTTGGGAAGTTGGTTAGGTGTGATAATTCTAACTCCTAAACCAGGTCTTCCGTCTGAGAAATTATGCCCGAAAAGGTCTTTTACATGAAAAAACAAGTTATGTCTCTAACAATGGATAAAGGAAGCCAGTTCTTTCACCCGGCTTAGGAAGTTGGTTACGTCCAACAGCAACGCTTGTGGTATCCCGTCCTCCCTCCCTCCCTGACTGTCATACAACAACTCTTGTGGCATCCCTCCCTGACTGTCATACAACAACTCTTGTGGTATGCCTCCATGACTGTCATACAACAACTCTTGTGGTATGCCTCCATGACTGTCATACAACAACTCTTGTGGTATGCCTCCATGACTGTCATACAACAACTCTTGTGGTATGCCTCCATGACTGTCATACAACAACTCTTGTGGTATGCCTCCATGACTGTCATACAACAACTCTTGTGGTATGCCTCCATGACTGTCATACAACAACTCTTGTGGTATGCCTCCATGACTGTCATACAACAACTCTTGTGGTATGCCTCCATGACTGTCATACAACAACTCTTGTGGTATGCCTCCATGACTGTCATACAACAACTCTTGTGGTATGCCTCCATGACTGTCATTTAGCAACTCTTGTGGTATGCCTCCATGACTGTCATACAACTCTTGTGGTATGCCTCCATGACTGTCATACAACTCTTGTGGCATGCCTCCCTGACTGTCATACAACAACTCTTGTGGTATGCCTCCATGACTGTCATACAACAACTCTTGTGGTATGCCTCCATGACTGTCATACAACTCTTGTGGTATGCCTCCATGACTGTCATACAACTCTTGTGGCATGCCTCCCTGACTGTCATACAACAACTCTTGTGGTATGCCTCCATGACTGTCATACAACTCTTGTGGCATGCCTCCATGACTGTCATACAACAACTCTTGTGGTATGCCTCCATGACTGTCATACAACAACTCTTGTGGTATGCCTCCATGACTGTCATACAACTCTTGTGGTATGCCTCCATGACTGTCATACAACTCTTGTGGCATGCCTCCCTGACTGTCATACAACTCTTGTGGTATGCCTCCATGACTGTCATACAACTCTTGTGGCATGCCTCCCTGACTGTCATACAGCAACTCTTGTGGTATGCCTCCATGACTGTCATACAACAACTCTTGTGGTATGCCTCCATGACTGTCATACAACAACTCTTGTGGTATGCCTCCATGACTGTCATACAACAACTCTTGTGGCATGCCTCCATGACTGTCATACAGCAACTCTTGTGGCATCCCTCCCTGTCTTTTAGCAACTCTTGTGGTATCCCTCCCTGACTGTCATTTAGCAACTCTTGTGGTATCCCTCCCTGACTGTCATTTAGCAACTCTTGTGGAATCCCTCCCTAATTGTCATTTAGCAACTCTTGTGGCATCCCTCCCTCCCTGTCTTTTAGCAACTCTTGTGGCATCCCTCCCTGACTGTCATTTAGCAACTCTTGTGGTATCCCTCCCTGACCCATTTAGCAACTCTTGTGGTATCCCTCTCTGACCCATTTAGCAACTCTTGTGGTATCCCTCTCTGACCCATTTAGCAACTCTTGTGGTATCCCTCCCTGACTGTGGTATCCCTCCCTGTCTTAGCAACTCTTGTGGCATCCCTCCCTGATTGTCATTTAGCAACTCTTGTGGCATCCCTCCCTGTCTTAGCAACTCTTGTGGCATCCCTCCCTGATTGTCATTTAGCAACTCTTGTGGCATCCCTCCCTGACTACCATAGAGTGGCCCATGTGGCATCTCTCTGTCAAAGGGTCTGTCCTACACTAGTAACTCTTGTGGCTCCCCATGGCTGACTGCCATGCAGGAATTCCTGTGTCCCCCTCCCCCCCCCCCCCAAAAAAAAAAAGACTGTCAAGGCTGAGAAGACTGAAGAGTCAGGCAGGGGACAGAGATTACAGCAGACTCCATTCAACACAATTTTCCTGCTGCTTCAATTCTTCAGGTTTAGAACATGTGCAAAAACAAAAACAAGTGTAAACAACTGTTTCATGTTCATTATGTTTGTCATCAACACTCACCATGTAAATAACCTGATATGCCCAATGAAACAGAGATTACAGAATTCGGTGATGAGTAGATACACACTCTGCATACTGGTTGCTCACAACAAAGATTATAGCTTGTTTTGGACTCTGTGCACATGAGTAACACACCGCATACTGACTATCTACCTAATAGCTCTCTACAAAGTCTGGGTTTGGAGTGAGAAGATTGAAAAAGCAAACAGCTTCAGTGTTGAAATGGCAGAAAAGATTCTAGCTGCTAGATACACTGATTTCGCAGTGTATTACATGAGAAGAAAAGGACACAACAAATTTGCCATACTATACAAATTTATGTTGATTCCTTCTATTACTTATTTTACCATAAAAATTCATGCAGATAAGCATTTCAATTAATCACTGTTCATTATTTGATAAATAAAATAGTATTTACATGGCTGTATAGGAAACAGAAACTGTTATATTAATATAACTCAAGTTATGCCATAACTTACAAACAACACAATTGTCCTGACTTGAACACACAAATCTGATTATACACCAATCAATGAAAAAAGATATAATGACCAAGTCCCTGAAATGTCAAACAAATTAAACATATTAAGCATACTTAATCTCTTTATTTTTCCTCATCATTTTTATTTTATTTTATTAAATCAAGATCCCCCCCCCCCCCCCCCTCTCTCTCTTTGTTGGTATTTCCAGAAAACTTCTTCAGCAATTATCACATTATATAAAGTTCTCTATTCTTTTGTTAGCTGTTAATGTCTTTTGTCGTTGACATCAAAACTTGTAGCTACTTGGAACATTTAACCACTGAAAACTGCATACTGCTGCATCATTAAAAACTGAACACAGTTAACTAATGAAAACTGCATACTGCTGCATCATTAAAAACAGTAACTGACTGAACACAGTTAACTAAGGAAAACTGTATACTGCTGCATCATTAAAAACTGAACACAGTTAACTAATGAAAACTGCATACTGCTGCATCATTAAAAACTGAACACAGTTAACTAAGGAAAACTGCATACTGCTGCATCATTAAAAACTGAACACAGTTAACTAATGAAAACTGCATACTGCTGCATCATTAAAAACTGAACACAGTTAACTAATGAAAACTGTATACTGCTGCATCATTAAAAACTGAACACAGTTAACTAATGAAAACTGCATACTGCTGCATCATTAAAAACTGAACACAGTTAACTAAGGAAAACTGCATACTGCTGCATCATTAAAAACAGTAACTGACTGAACACAGTTAACTAAGGAAAACTGTATACTGCTGCATCATTAAAAACAGTAACTGACTGAACACAGTTAACTAAGGAAAACTGTATACTGCTGCATCATTAAAAACAGTAACTGACTGAACACAGTTAACTAGTGAAAACTGCACATTGCAGCAGCATTAAAAACAGTAACTGAATGAACACAGTTAACTAGTGAAAACTGCACATTGCAGCAGCATTAAAAACAGTAACTGACTGAACACAGTTAACTAAGGAAAACTGTATACTGCTGCATCATTAAAAACAGTAACTGACTGAACACAGTTAACTAAGGAAAACTGTATACTGCTGCATCATTAAAAACAGTAACTGACTGAACACAGTTATCAATGAAAAATGTATACTGCTGCATCATTAAAAACAGTAACTGACTGAACACAGTTAACTAATAAAAACTGTATACTGCTGCATCATTAAAAACAATAACTGACTGAACACAGTTATCAATGAAAAATGTATGTTGCTGTGTCACAATTATAGCTGTGAGTTAATCAAGACAGCTTGCTGACTGGATAAAAAACAAAACAAAAAAGCAGGGTGGTTTCTTCTACTGTTGTCTCTGTAACATAGTATTGTACTATGAAATCAGGCCTTCTAGCCTTTTATGATTTAAAAACCAGTTGCTTTTGTGAATCCTATGGGTGAACTTAGTCAATGCAGCAATGGACGTTCCAAATTATGCTTTTTCAAACACACTCACTAAAAGATTAAAAATCAAACTATCTCAAGACTTACTAACGGGCATAACAAATCATCTTTGCTGCTTTAAGAAATTAAAACTTAAAAAATTGAAAGTTTGCAAATAAAACACAAGAAACAGTCCAATATCACAACATAAAGAAATGAAGCATATGAATGTCAAGCATGGTATAATCCATTATTCATAAAGAAGTCATCTCAACAGAGAAGCCCATTGCTTTTTCAACTTCTGTGTGTAAACATCAACAACCACCCTCCAGAACAGCAGTCAACAACCGGTCTACCTACAGATACCTTGCAGCAGCGGCTGCTGCTGCTACTGCTGCTCTGCCAGCCAGCAGGCAGGCATACCTACCCAGGCCATAGTTGGACACAATCAACTCCGGCGGAGTCTCGCTATCTAAATCGGCTGACAAGATGCCCAGAGGATCCAGGGCACTGACGTTGTGCCCCCGAGTCTGGGGCACACAATGACATCACCAGTGACCACATGTCACTCACTGACACTCTCATCATTCTTATTCTTGTCCACCTCATTCTCACAATCCTCATTCACCTATCATCACAGTCATCTACATCATCACAATCTTCAACCACATCATCATCACATACTCATCCATCACATCATCACAATCCTCATCTACCTAAGCATCCTAATCACCCACTTCAGCAAAACAATAATCTACCCCATCATCATAAGCCTCATTCTCCTCTACCTTACCATAACCCTCATCATTTTATCCCTGGTGGTCAATGTAACAAGCCATTAACTTTATCACTGGCGGTCATTGTAACATGCCATTAATGTTATTTCTGGTGGTCATTGTAACATGCCATTTACTCTATCACTGGTGGTCAATGTCACAAACCATTAACTTTATCACTGGTGGTCATTGTAACATGCCATTAATGTTATTTCTGGTGGTCAATGTCACAAACCATTAACTTTATCACTGGTGGTCATTGTAACATGCCATTAATGTTATTTCTGGTGGTCAATGTCACAAGCCATTAACTTTATCACTGGCGGTCATTGTAACATGCCATTAATGTTATTTCTGGTGGTCATTGTAACATGCCATTTACTTTATCACTGGTGGTCAATGTCACAAACCATTAACTTTGTCACTGGTGGTCATTGTAACATGCCATTTAATGTATTCTGGTGGTCAATGTCACAAACCATTAACTTTGTCACTGGTGGTCATTGTAACATGCCATTAATGTTATTTCTGGTGGTCAATGTCACAAACCATTTACTCTATCACTGGTGGTCATTGTAACATGCCATTTACTCTATCACTGGTGGTCATTGTAACATGCCATTTACTCTATCACTGGTGGTCAATGTAACATGCCATTAACTTTATCACTGGTGGTCAATGTAACATGCCATTAACTTATCACTGGTGGTCAGTGTAACATGCCATTAACTTATCACTGGTGGTCAATGTAACATGCCATTTACTCTATCACTGGTGGTCAATGTAACATGCCATTAACTTTATCACTGGTGGTCATTGTAACATGCCATTAACTTTATCACTGGTGGTCACTGAAAACCATTAACTTTGTCACTGGTGATCACTGAACATGCCATTTACTCTATCACTGGTGGTCAATGAAACATGCCATTAACTTTATCACTGGTGGTCACTGTAACAAGCCATTAACTTTGTCACTGGTGGTCACTGAACAGCATATTCACTTTATCACTGGTGGTCAATGTAACAGCCATTAACTTTATCACTGGTGGTCACTGAACAGGCCATTTACTCTATCACTGGTGGTCAATGTAAACATGCCATTAACTTTATCACTGGTGGTCAATGTAACAGCCATTAACTTTAGTCACTGGTGGTCATGTAACATGCCATTAACTCTATCACTGGTGGTCATTGATAGCCAACTTGAAGTGGTCATGTAACAAGCCATTAACTTATCACTGGTCGCCACTG
Organism: Rapana venosa; assembly: GCA_028751875.1. Taxonomy (NCBI): domain Eukaryota; kingdom Metazoa; phylum Mollusca; class Gastropoda; order Neogastropoda; family Muricidae; genus Rapana; species Rapana venosa. The sequence continues at coordinate 123,638,734 of CM054134.1, forward strand.
TAAAAGCCATTAACTTACACTTGTAAAGTCAATGTGGTCACTGAACATGCCATTAACTTTATCACTGGCGGCACTGAAACAGGATATTCACTTTATCACTGGTGGTCATTGTAACATGCCATTAACTTTATCACTGGCGGTCATTGTAACATGCCATTAACTTTATCACTGGTGGTCACTGAAACAGGATATTCACTTTATCACTGGTGGTCACTGAAACAGGCCATTAACTTTATCACTGGTGGTCACTGAAACAGGATATGAACTTTATCACTGGTGGTCACTGAAACAGCCATTCACTTTATCACTGGTGGTCACTGAAACAGGCTATTCACTTTATCACTGATAGCCCAATTGTAAGTTACAAACATGCCATTAACTATATCACTGGTGGTCAATGTGACATGCCATTAACTTTATCATTGGTCACTGTAACATGCCATTAACTATATCACTGGTGGTCAATGTACACTGGTGGTCACTGTAACAAGCCATTAACTCTATCACACTGTAACAAGCCATTAACTCTATCACACTGTAACAAGCCATTAAATTCATCACTGGTTAAGCTTGGTTAAGCTAGGCACCAGTCACTGAAGTTTATTCCAGAATACCAACACCAATTGATCAACATTATGGCAGCATTCTTTTCTGGTATAAATACCCCTCCATTTCAACAGGATAAAAAGATGGAAGTGACCACCAGAGAGCAGCATTACGACAATAATAGAACATATCATGTGTACACACACACACACACATATACAAACACACACAGCTTATTCATCAAGCAGGAATACAGTTCTACCTGTTTTAAAACAAAAAGGGAAAACACACACACAGACACAGACACACACACACACACACAGGGAAAAAATACACAAACACACACACACACACAGTGGACATGAAAATTGAAATCATTTCATGCACACATAGGCATCTAAGCAAGATGTACTGTTGCAATTTCATATTTCCTGTGCTAGTGTCATTATTTAATGTCATGTTGAATCAGCAATACTGCTCACATTACAAAGACTGGGCTAGATGAGGCATAAACAAATATAAAGAAAACAGAGAAAAGGAGGAATGTAGAACAGCGTAGGTTGTGAGCTCTCCCTGAAAAACTCCCACATTCAACAACATCATGTCATTCCTGCTTCACACACACCGTACAACTCAACACGCCACAATACACACACTTGCTCAATTTGCCAATATTGCTACTGTACAAAACACACCACAATACACATATGTCTGTCACTTAAAATTCAACATTTAGTATGTTTAGACAGATATCATTCATGAATACTTTCAGTTTACACACACACACACACATGCGCACACGCGCAAACACACAGCAAGAGAAGAGAAGAGCACTGTAAGTGAGTCACCTGATAGGATCGGATGATGGACTGGACGGACAGGTGATCCTCGATGGTTTTCTCATCAACAGGGGCCCCCTGGGTTACAGCATGCAGCGGCAGAGGGAGGGGGGTGGTGGGGGCAGCAGTCAGGGAGGGGGGCCTCATGTAGGCCTGGCCTGGTGGAGCGCCCCTGGCCGTTTGGCGGAAGAAGGAATCCCAGGACTGAAACATCCACAACAGCTAGTTTCTTTCAGACTGAATCTGGGGCTTAACATCTGCAATTGAAGTTCGTTTCTTTCAGACCAAATCGGGACCAAAACATTTGCAATACTTTCCTTCACGCTGAATCTAGGACCGAAAATCACACAATTAGTTTTCTTGGACTACAGTCTTCCCCCTGGGGATGCTGAGGGCCAGTCAGTATAAACAGCATTCCCACCTTCTGGGAATTCTGTGCAAGGAATTCCCTCTTTTCTATCCCTCTCTTTGTCTCTGCCTTGTTCCTTTTTTCTGTGTCACCTCCTTCTTGCCTACTTTTTGCCTTCTGGGTTCATTATTCTGCCTTTCCCCCACAAAGATTTAAAATATAACAATTCTCTCCCACACCAAAGTCAGATGTACTGGGCCTTACTCATCAGGCACTCAGAGTTAATGGTAGTGCACCACATTTTCACTTATACAACAAACAATAGGTGCTGTCTGAGGGTTCGACAAAGGAGAAGACTACATTTCAGACTAAACTTCTACAATTACAGTCTACTATACTATAGACTGAATTGGGGACTAAAATATTGCCTTAGGAGTGTATCTGGGACTCACATTCCCAATCAATTCCCTACAGGCTACAGTTTGGACTACAATCATAGTTTATTTATTACAGCCTGAATATGAGACTGAAACGTTGGCATTTTTATACAGTTTTCTACATGTATACTAAATCTGGGTCAGAAACATCCACATTTACTGTTTCCTACATGTCATTCTACATTTTAACCCTAATGTGTGTCAGGCCGATCTATCGGCCCTTTTCCACTTCTGTGATTGCATGGGCTGATCTAGTTGGCCCTATTTTTAATGCCATCTATGTCATCATAGTTTCATTTTCGGCTTTGAGACACCATCTGTGATTGGTCAGATGGTTGGTCTTTCATTGTGTACAGCCAAATGTTAGCTCCAATGAGAATTTTCGTTCTGAGTATGGTTAGTTTGTGCTACTTTATGAAATCACCAAGATGGCGGAAGGAGATCGACCTGTGCTTTTTGAAGTTTTTAGAGCAAATAATGCCGGAGAAGGACCTTTGGAGGAGGGAGAAGATACTGAAATGAAAGAGCTGAATCTGTTAGTGATAATGACATAGGAATTGCATCAGAAAGTGACAGTGACTTATCTGAAGCGAACAAGTTGGACCACATGGTTGAAGGTGAGGTGATGGTGGGGGTGGTGCTGTAAACATTGCTATGCTGATGCAAAATGACTGGATTTTTGTTGAACCACCTGAAGATGAAGAAAGGGATAATCCAGCATTCACAATGAGAAATCCAGGACCTCGAATGCACCTGAAAACGGAGACCCAATCGACTTTTTCAGTATGATTTTTGATGAGGCCATTTTTGTAGGTTTGGTGAGAGAAACAAATGCTTATGCTCCTTGGTTTCTTGGTGCTCCTGAACTTCGTCTTTGCTTGGAACAGCGCCCGAAGTCTAGGCTCAGGCACTGGCCTGAGAATGGAGTAACTGTTGTAGATATGAAAAAAGATTCCTGGAACATGGGACTGACTAGAAAGACAAAGCTGCTAAGTTAATGGACAACTTGACCTTCACAGCAGACCCCATATTTCAACACCACAATGTCTCAGAGGTTTTTCCTACTGATCTCAAGAATGTTCCACTTGTGAATAATGTACATCAAGTACCAAGGGGACAGGAAGGGTTTGACCCATGGCACAAGGTACGCCCTGTGCTTGACAGACTGAATGATGCTTTCAAGCAATGTTACACTCCAACTCGGGAAATTTCAATTGATGCAAGCATGATCGGAATGAAAAGCAGATGTGCATACATTCAGTACATGCCCAACAAGCGTCATGTACGATTTGGCATAAAGAAATTTCAGCTTTGTGACAGTACCAATGGGTATGTGTGTATTGTGGAGTTGTGTAGGGGCAGAGATTTTGACATTGAGTGTGATGAAGGACAAGCCCATGCTGTTGTCATGAGACTCATGCAAGCATGCAATCTGCTCAACAAAGGTTATCATCTGTACACAGACAATTTCTGCACAAAACCAAGGCTTGCAGATACTCTGTTTGATTAGGGTACTCTCCTCACAGGTACAGTCAGGGCAAATTCAAGGGGTTTCAGTGAGGAGATCAAGCAAGCCAGACCAGGTGTTGGAGCAATGCTGTATATCAGGCAGGGGTAAAAACTGTGTGTGGTATTCAGAGAGAAGAGAAGCCAGAGAAATCCTGTGTTTGTTCTCAGCACGTACCACACAGCAAGAAATGTGGACAGAGAAATCAGAGGAAGAGTGAAAACAAAGCCTGTGATGATTTTTTTCATTACAATGCCCACATGGGTGGAGTTGAAACAAGTGACAAAAAAGTGTGCCACAATGCAGCAGAAAGACCAACTCATCGCTGCTGGATCAAGATTTTCAGGAACCTCTTAGACATTTCTGGGCTCCATGCCTATGAGATCTATGCAATGAGCACTGAAGAAAACAGGAGGCTGACCAAGTATGACTTTGTAGCGTCCATTGTGGAAAGTCTGTGTGGTACTGTTGAACATCAACAAGACCCTGTGAGGCCAGCTGCTCCTCTTCATCAACTTGTTCTCCTGCCAGGGAGGAGAAGAGAGAGAGAGAGAGAGAGAGAGAGAAGAGAGAGAGAGAGAGAGAGAGAGAGAGAGAGACTGTGCAGTGTGCAGGGACAGGCATGGCAGGGGGGGAGGCAGGGAGGCAGAAGAAGAAGCAGCAGGCACTGGTGTCCTGGCTGTGACCTTGGCTGTCATGAACTTTGTGAGCCGCAGCTGCAGCACTGCAGACAGACTGTGCAGAGATGCCGTCGCTGACCTCATCCCCCAGATGAAGGGGATGCTGACAACTAATCCAGACAAGCGTCCTTGTGGCCAGTGGATATGTATCCTTCTACCAGTTGACTTAATGTGAATACATGATTTTGTCATTATTTGTGTTTGTAATGATCAATAGCTGTACCAGACACTCAGACAGTCAAGAAAGACAAAACAAATATTCTCCGGTAGTCTTTTATTGTAATTTATTCTATAAAAACAGTGAACATTTCAAAGCCAGACTTTTTTTTTCTTAAGTTGACATATTTTTCTAATACTTAGCATAATTCATTTGTTTGTAATATTTTTTTTCTTTCAGGAAAGGAGGTGGTTTCCACAAATTCAAAAAAAAAATACTGGCAAAGGCGGTGGCCATCTTGGGTCACAGGACCACCACAATGATAGAGTGTGGAGTCACTTCTTGCCAGACATGTTGCAGAAAAGCTTTATGCAACTGTCTCTCTGTGTATGTCAGAGTGTCTGAACATGTGATCACCTTTGCGCCTGTTGGCAGCACTGTGTGTGGCTCTGTTTTTGAATGCTGGATGTGTGTGTTTTTCTGCTTCCTTTTGAGAAATTTTTACATCTTCTTGTTCGTTTTTTTCCACCATGCGTTATAAGGTCAGAACATTTTCATTTGTTATTATCTAATTTATGAGATATTTCAATATATATTTTTCATGTTCTGTTTGATTGTGCAAAATTTCGAATTGACTTATGAATTGTGTTTATCTGACTGCGCTGGTCTTCGTGACCCACTTCAAACTGACCCTGCTGCCGTTCAACAAATTGCACGTGTTTCACGAACTGACATCACCCCCATCAATCAAGACTAGTGTGTGTTGTTCTGCTACCATGGCAGTGAGAGCCGTGGACATTAGAGCTATGCTCGCACCTGTGTTTTGTCAAAAACAATACATGCTTGCTCCTGAGATTAAGCAGCATGTAGCAAACTTAGGCATTCATCGCCACAAAACCTGACGGGGAACACGGGCAGGCCGACGTCATCGCCAATGGTGGGCTTCCCTCTCCCGTGTCTCCCCCCTCACCTCTGACATCACTTCTGTAACCCCTGACAACGCTTCTTCCCCATGCTGCCGTCCACCCGCCCCTTCAGCTTTTGATTGTTCTGTTGTTTGTGATTCTGACAATGTTTTTTGTTCTGATGATAATGTGTATCATGATGTGTGTCAAACACCAAAGCCCCTGATGAACACAGTTCTCTCACCATCTTCTACTCCTGATTCACCATCCAAACTCTTTGTCTGTTCTTCCGCTAGCCACATCTCCACCATCGCCTTCATCCTCTTCCTCCAATTCTTGTCCAAACTCACCACTTTCATCTTCAACCTCTCCACCTCCTTCAGATCTCCTTTGTTTGTTTGTTCAATGTGCAGTCTGTCTGTCCAAATGGAAAAGCTGACTACATTTCTGATTTTATCTCAGAAAAAAACATTGACTTAACCTTCCTCACTGAAACCTGGCTTAAACCACATGGCCACGAGCCAAAAATAAAACAGCTGACTCCTCCAGGATATAAAACTATTTCTTTTCCCCCCGACTCTCTCGAGGAGGTGGGATTGCTATAATTTTCAAAGACATATTGGAACCAGCTCTTTCTTTCAGTCTCAACCTTCCATTCCCTCACGACTCTTTTGAAGTTTGCGAAATCAACCTCAGACTACCTGGTCACTCTATTACGATCTGTTGCCTTTACCGTCCACCACCCAGCCGTAAAAACAATCTGACATCTCTTTTTCATCAAGAATTCCAGTCACTCCTCGACCACTACAGCCTCTCTCCCACTAAACTTATAATTCTTGGTGATTTCAACTTCCATTTCAACAACCAATCTTCTCCAGATGTCAAATGTCTTTCTCTTTCTCTGTCCAACCATTCTCTCTCCCAACTGGTAAATGAGACGACGCACAGATCTGGTCATATTTTAGACTGGCTGATTACTAATGCTTCATTTAATCTTGTCACATCTGTCTCTTGCAAATCAACCATAGATGCAATATTTATCGTGAAACAACTGCAGGAAAAGTATATGGAGAAGAAAAAGAGCTTGACGCACATCTTTGTCGACCTGGAAAAAGCTTTTAACAGAGTACCCAGAAAGGCAATCCAATGGGCCTTGAGGAAACAAGGTGTACCGGAGCACACCATCTCAATGGTTATGACTTTGTACAAGAACTCCAGATCAAAAGTGGAAACTATAATTGGGACGTCAAAAAAGCTTTGAGATAAAAGGAGTGCACCAAGGACCCACATTGAGCCCTCTGCTCTTATCCTCGTGATGAATGAAATATCCAAGGAAGTGGAGAGGCCAGAAGAGATCTGGGAACTGCTGTATGCTGATGACTTAGTACTGGTAGCTGAGAACAGTGATGACGCTACTCAAAGATTTGGCAATTGGAAACAGAGATTAGAACGCAGAGGAATGGAGGTAAATGTTGACAAGACCAAAGCAATGGCAGTTGGAAAAGACCGTAGAACACATAGAGAGCAAGGCAAATACCCATGTGGTGTCATGCCACAAAGGTGTAGGGAACAATTCGATCAAATGCTCCAAATGTCAATATTGGTGTCACAAAAGATGCTCAAAGCTCAAAAGTCTGAAGAAGGAAGACAGATGATGAGCTGCGAAGCAAAATCTGAGTTAGCTGTCAGAACCAGGATTGCGAGTGCTTGGAAGAAATGGAAAGTATTGGCAAGTCTGCTCGGAAATCGAAAATCTCACTGGGGAGACGCTGCCTGATACATAAGGCCTGCATCAGACCTGTTCTCCTGTATGGCTCTGAGATGTGGGTTTTCACAAAAACCGTCGAACGTTTGTTGAAGAACTGTGAAAACCGAATGCTACGCTACATGACAAAGATCAAATGGGAAGACAGGATCACGAATGAAGAGCTAAGGAGAATGTGCAAAGTTAATGATCTGAAGTCTGTAGCTAGTACCAATAGACTGCGCTGGTTTGGGCACGTTCAACGGAAAGCAGACCACCACATCATAAAAAGAGCAATGAACTTCGTAGTGGATGGAAAGAGACCAAAGGGAAGACCTAGCAAAACCTGGGCCACCTGTATTGCAGATGATCTTAGAGAAAGGGGCATAAATAAGGAGGAAGCTCAAAACAGAGAGAGATGGAGAAGGCTCATCAATGTCAAACCTCCCTTGGGAGAAACATGACAAAAAAGAAAGAAGAAGAAGAAATCTGTCTATCACTGACAAACTGCATTCTGATCATTCCGCCATTCTATTTCACCTCAACATCACAAAACCTGTCACAAAAAAGAAATATGTTACTCGTCGCAATCTTAAGGCCTTAGACATTCATACCTTCTCTTGGTAAACGCCTAGCTCACAGGCTACTTCAATTATCCAAAATGAAACACTTTCTAAATAATCATTCTCGAGAAGTATTTTTTTGCGGTCACATTCTACCAATCATTGACTATGCGTCAACTATTTGGGATACCTGCAGTGGAACGAACTTGAAATTCATTCATCGTTTATATAAAAGAGCAGAAAAACTTGTTAAAAACAAGCACCCTGACAATTGAGGATTATAAACAAATAAATGTCCTGACATTTCAAAACCGACTTTTATTCAATAAAGCTGTGTTTATGCACAAAGTTGTTAATCAAAATGCACCTCCGAAGATTACCAAAGCTTTCAAAGTTAACCAACATAGACACAACCATTTGCTAACATTTCCAAGACCCAGAAATAACCTATATAAATCGAGCCTCTTGTATTCAGGCAGTGACCTATGGAATAAACTCCCCAAAAATTTGAAATGTATTAAAAGCAAAAATCAGTATAAAACACATCTAAAAAGATATTTCATGAATAAAAGTACAGAACACGACTTGTAAACCTAAGAGAGTGATTTAAGTGTCACTGACGTTATTCTTGTCATTAAAATCAGATATGACCCAAGTTTTCATATTCATATAGAGTACATGTGTAAGCATTGATCTATATATGGGTTGATATGATATCAACCCCAACACGCTCTGAATCTGGTGTGTGTGTGTGTGTGTGTGTACAAGTGTGTGAGTGCGTGTGTGTTGTGTAATTGGTTCGGTTTTGGTTTTTTACTTTCTTGCTGTTTTGGCCTTTTTACGTTTTTTGTGTTACACAAAAATATGCTGATTTATTTAATTTTGTTGCTGTTAGTTTTCTTTTTCATTGTATAAGATGAGCTAAATTGTTATCGCTGATGTTAGTACTGCTGGGTGGGTTTATATTGCCTGAATTTATTCTTTGATGGAAGGATTAACGTTGTTCTGCCTCAAATCAAAAGCACATGTACATGCGTGTATATGACCAGGGGAAAGGGAGGGAATGGATGTCTTTTTATACTTCTTTACTCTGAATCCAATGGCTGTTGGTTATTCTTGTTTTCCTTATATATGAGTATATTATGTGGTGAAGGGGATATGGGTGAGGATGCGTATGTGTATGTAAGTGTTTAAATGATACATCAGTTTCCTCTGTCTATATCCATTTGGTTGTTGTTATTGTTGGTGGTGGTGGGGGTGGGGTTCTGGTTTATTTTGCTTTTTGTTTGTTTTGGGTTTAGGGTGGTTTTCTTGGGGAGGGGAGGGGTATTTTGGACTCTTTTTCTCGTCTTTTGTTAGTTCTATATTGTTCTTCATTTATCTTGGCTGTTATTCTGGTCCTATGTTAGTTATTGTCGCTGTTGTTGTTGTGTATGTATGTTTGTGTTTGTTTGATTGTTTATTTCCTTGTTGTGGTTGTTCTTGTTGATTCAACTTTTTTTGTTGTTTTATTGTTGTTTGTATGGTTGAAGGTTTGTGTGTGTATGTGTGTGTGAGGGGGAAGGGGGGGGGGGAGCAGTTGGTGTGGGTTTTTTAAAATTTTAATTTTGTTTTGTCTTCTTTGTTTTGGTTTGGTTTTTCTTTGTTGCTTGTTTGTATTATGACGGATATTTTTTCAAGATTTTTGAATTATTTGAATTGTATGGTTTAATATTTTTCTGTGTTTTTTGTTTTGTTTTTAATTCCATATATGCATATGTTATTGTCTTTTCTTGTTTGATTTGTATAGTTTACCATACATGAGGTTTTTTATTCTATGTCTGCATATACATTATCTTTTTCCTCGCTTTTTTTTTTCTTTCGATAGATGGCTTAATGAAAAAAAGCAAATGCACTGCTTATTCAATGTCCCATCTGAAAATTAAAGTTTGACTTTGACTTTGACTTCACAAGCTTCCGAAAGTTTTTCACAAACCTCTGACCACACTGACCTCTCTGATTACTATATCACTATTCTCCGCCAATTGCTTGATGAGCATACACCTCCTACTGACCATCTCCTACCTGACAGACCCTGTGCGTCATGGTATACCCAAGACATCTTGATAGCGAAGCGCAAACGCCAGCAACTAGAATGGCAGTGGCGGAAGTCAAAAACCAAAATCAACAAACAGCTTTTCCAAAAACAAATAAACAAAGTCAAACTCTTAATCCATTCAGCAAAGACAGACTACTACTCTTCCCAAGTTATCTGTGTTACATCCATAAAATCTCTTTTTTCCCTCACCTCAAATCTCCTTGGATCTGCAAAAACAGCTCCTTTGCCTAACACCCACAGCCTGTCTGAACTTCCATCCATCTTTTCTGCCTTCTTTTCAGACAAAGTCCGCAACATACACTCCAGACTGGATCAGACTCAATTCCAGCCTGCGCCTCCTGATCCCCAGTTCACTGGCACTCCTCTCTTCTCATTCCATCCCACAAGTGAAAAAGAAATCATGACAATTCTGAAGGAAATGACTATAAAATCATGCGACCTTGATCCCATACCTGCTCCTGTTTTCTCACAATGCCTTCCACAACTGGTATCTATTATCACTAAAATAGTAAACTCATCTCTTGTGTCAGGAGATTTTCCATCAGCTCTTAAAACCGCAATAGTCACACCTCTAATGAAAAAGCACGACCTTGATCCCAACATTCTGAAGAATTATAGACCTGTCTCAAACTTACCCTTTGTCTCTAAAGTACTAGAAAAAGTTGTTCTCAAACAGCTCAACAGTCACCTTCATTCCAATGATCTCCTTCCCCTTTTCGAACACCCAGATTCAAACAAACCACTGTTGGCCGTCGCTCTTTCTCTATTTCTGGTCCATCCACCTGGAATGACCTCCCTCTTTCACTTCGCCAAAAGCCTTCATTTGATACCTTCAAATCCAGCCTCAAAACACACTTATTTTCTACCCAAGACTTTCCCCTCATATCTGTCCCTAATTTTCAACAGCAACCTTCACCACCTAAGTGTGTTTGCCAGTGTATGTGTGTGTGTGTGTGTGTGTGTGTGTGTGTGTGTGTGTGTGCGTGCACAGGCATGGATTTGAAATATGTTGCTCATTATGTTTAAGGAGAGTTGCATGCGTGTAAATGATTTGAGTGCAAGCACTTTGATTTGTTTGTTTTTACAAGATTCAGCGCTATATAAATTCCATATATTATTATTACAATGACAAAAACAATATAATATATATCCCAATCAATAGAAAATTCAATACCCTTCATGTATACTTTCCATCATACCACATCATCAATACACTAAAATATCTTTACTTTCCTTCATACATCATCAATACACTAAAACATCTTTATTTCCCTTCATACTGGCAGCATCATCAATACACTAAAACATCTTTATTTCCCTTCATACTGGCAGCATCATCAATACACTAAAACATCTTTATTTCCCTTCATACTGGCAGCATCATCAATGCACTAAAATATCTTTACTTTCCTTCCTACCACACCATCAATACACTACAATATACATGTTTCCCCTCAATCCACTACATCTTTACTTCCCTTCATACAATACCATTAATATACTACAACATCACTCTCTCAGTCTCTGTCTATTTTAGTCTCTGTCTCTTTATAACAAAGATATAATATCTTTATATCATTTGATAGACTGTTGAAGTTTGATGTCAAAGTTATTCTTTACAGCTACTTTCTTTTTCTCTCTCTCATTGATTTTATTCAAGAGGTAAATGTGAGGTGATATGTTTTAAAAATAAAACTATTATTTCTTGGGTTTGTTTGAGGTTTGTTGTTTTGTTTTGTTGTTGTTGTTTTTTGGGGATGGGGGGGGGGGGGGGGGGGGGGGGGGGGGGGGGGGGGGGGGGGGGGGGGGGGGGGGGGGGGGGGGGGGGGGTGGGGGTTGTTGTTTGTTTTATTTGGTTGGTTGGTTGGTTGGTTTTTTCCCTCACTTGCTTGGTTTGCCTGCTTTTTCATTCATCATCATCACCATTATAATGATGATGATAATAATAATTATCATCATCACCTCCACCACCACAATATATACATATGTGTGTGTGTGTGTGTGTGTGTGTGTGTGTGTGTGTGTGTGTGTGTGTGTGTGTATGTATACATTTATGTATGTATGTATGTATATAATATATATATGTGTGTGTGTGTGTGTGTGTGTGTGTGTGTGTGTGTGTGTGTGTTTGACAGGGAAAACAGGATCACGAATGAAGAACCATGGAGAATGTGCAAAGTTGATATCTGAAGTCTGTAGCTAGTACCAATAGACTGCGCTGGTTTGGGCACGTTCAACGGAAAGCAGACCACCACATCATGAAAAGAGCAATGAACTTCGTAGTGGATGGAAAGAGACCAAAGGGAAGACCTAGAAACACCTGGGCTGCCTGTATTGCAGATGATCATAGAGAAAGGGGCATAAATAAGGAGGAAGCTCAAAAAAGAGAGAGATGGAGATGGCTCATCAATGTCAAACCTCCCCTGGGAGAAACATGACAAAAAAGGAAGAAGTATATATATATATATATATAGATATATATATAGATAGATATAAATATATAGATATAGATATATAGATATATATGTGTGTGTGTGTGTGTGTGTGTGTTTTGTGTGTGTGTGTGTTGTTGTGTTGTGTTGTGTTGTGTTGTGTGTGTGTGTGTGTGTGTGTGTGTGTGTGTGTGCGTGCATGTGTACCTACAGTCTGGAGCAATGACTGCTCCAGAATGAGTCAAGTCAAGTCAAAAACACTTTAATCATCCCATGAAGGGCAATTACAATACTGACAGGCAGATTGCTATGCATCAAAATCTCAAAGGACACAAAAAAGCTACATTTCATATTGGTTAAAACATTCCAAAATGACTTCAAATAAAAAATGTCACAACACACACACACACAAACACACACGTGCGCGTGCACACACACACATACACACACACGCACGCACACACACCCCTGAGTTGTCAAGTGTGCTTTCTATAGCTTTAGTGGAGCTGCTTACAGACGCCTGGGTTTATTGTTGCCCTAGTGATGCTTCTGTATGTGATTATATGTTTGTCACTCATGAATACATTTATCTGGATTTAGTTTGCATAGTGGTAAGGCACTCCTGTTATAAGTAGGAGAAGACAGGCAAAAAGGGAGAAGACAGCTTGAGCTATGAAGCACTACTGTTAGAAGAGAGAGAAGACAGCTTGAGCTATGAAGCACTACTGTTAGAAGAGAGAGAAGACAGCTTGAGCTATGAAGCACTACTATTGGAAGAGAGAGAAGACAGCTTGAGCTATGAAGCACTACTGCTGGAAGAGAGAGAAGACAGCTTGAGCTATGAAGCACTACTGTTAGAAGAGAGAGAAGACAGCTTGAGTTATGAAGCACTACTATTGGAAGAGAGAGAAGACAGCTTGAGCTATGAAGCACTACTGTTGGAAGAGAGAGAAGACAGCTTGAGCTATGAAGCACTACTACTGGAAGATAGAGAAGACAGCTTGAGCTATGAAGCACTACTGTTGGAAGAGAGAGAAGACAGCTTGAGCTATGAAGCACTACAGTGACTACTGCTGGAAGAGAGAGAAGACAGCTTGAGCTATGAAGCACTACTGCTGGAAGAGAGAGAAGACAGCTTGAGCTATGAAGCACTACTGCTGGAAGAGAGAGAAGACAGCTTGAGCTATGAAGCACTACTGCTGGAAGAGAGAGGAGACAGGGAGAATGGGAAAGGGGAGAGAGCTGTGACACACTGTTGCTGCCATCTGGCATGATGCCCTCCATACTAAGCTGCACTCTCCCTCTGCCAGGCATGCAGTACAACTTCCTTGTCCATGACAAAGCACTATTCATAGACCAGCTCACAGAATTAGAACTACACATAATCAGAATCTGACCATGTACAGGAAGGTTGCCCCCCCCCCCCCCCCCCCCCCCCCCACCCCACCTCCTCCTTTTACATCCTTATGATCACTTCACATAATTTTATTGATACATGTATGTCATTGGAATTTGACCAGGGAGGTAGTTCCTTCCCCTCACTTTACTGACTTTTGTTGTTGTCATTAAATTTACGTCTCGGCAGAGACTTCCGATTTAGGGACTATTTACATACATAGAAGGAAGCCTGCATTTATAAACAGGTATGTTCATAGGACTCTATAAATGATCTATTATAGTTTATACATTCCCCTTAAGCACTGAACCACAAAGGCAGTTGTTGGGATGGGATTTTTCTCACTCTATTTCCTTATCAACACCGCCTGAACCGTGATGACAGATGTTTCCTTACTCTATTTTTTAAATTTTCATTATAATTCATTCATAATTTACTTAAATTCTTTCATTTGGAGGATAATGGAATAAGCCCTTGTGTGCTTTTTTACATGCAGTTCCCAGGTGTATGTGGTTTTGTAAATTTTGTCAACCATTCCCAGCAGCACACAACGGCCTACTCTTCTGAATGGCAGGAAAGGTTTTAACATGTGCGCAAGATGTTCTACATGTGTTTACACACCGGACCTCAGTTTCTTGTCTCACCCAAAGGACTTTAGGGGAGTGGAGCTGGCACTGACATAAACACAAAATCCCCTTAAACGGATATCTTGGTGGTGGCTTGAAGTTGAATCCAGACTCAAAACTCAGGCTGTCACATGGCGAGCGCAATGCTCTAACCACCAGGCTGTCCTGCCCCCTGTTTGTCCAGCTAGCTGATCTGAGACAGATCCGTTCCCTGAATCTTTAAAAATTAATTCCCTTCAAAACTGAACCAGGACACATCTTTCTTTCTCTCACTCGTCATCCTTATCAAAGCAACAAGCATTATAAATAGATCAATTCACAGAATTTAATGAATGTAATCCCTCTAGACAAAATTGCTTGAAACAAGTAAACACTTGCTGTTTTCTCACTCTACTTCTACAGTTTATGAATGCCTCAGCGAGCAAATGGTTCACTTTACTTCCTGATCGAGGTTGCCTGCATTATGAACGCTTCAGTGGCTGAGTGGGCCGGTAATGGTTGCACACACAAAAACTCACTATTGGTTAATCTCAGTGCCCTTACAAAGAAAAGAGAGGGGGAGGGGGGGGGGGGGCAGGGGAGGGGGGGGAGGAAAATACCTCATTCTACAGAATCATATATGTTCGTTCGTTCTGTCGTGTTTTAAGTCTTGCCACACATAGTGTATATGAAGACTAGCTAAAATAGGGGAGTTAAAAGGAATAAAAGATAACTGGGAGTAAAAGGAGGACTTACGTCCCTTTAAGCATGCCATACGGCTTAATCTGGGTAAGAGTTGCGTTAAGAACAAAAGATTTTTTAAAACCCTCCAGGGCCACCGTTAAAATTTCTATACACAAATAAAATCTAGATTGAGGAACAGACAATATATGACACAATAGACATACATTACAGCTCTTATTTTAATATTAAAACATATACATGCAAATATTTACAGATAAAAGTGAAGAATCATATACATGATATAGCCATATATAATATACCCCTATAGATTAGAGATGAGTCTTGACCCATGGAAAACTGGCCTTTTTTCTCTCCTCTCGCTCTATTTCCGTATTGAGGTAGTTTTACTTGTTTTCTCCTCTCCCTCTATTTCCTTATTGAGGTAGTTTAACTTGTTTTCTCCTCTCCCTCTATTTCCTTATTGAGGTAGTTTTACTTGTTTTCTCCTCTCCCTCTATTTCCTTATTGAGGTAGTTTTACTTGTTTTCTCCTCTCCCTCTATTTCCTTATTGAGGTAGTTTTACTTGTTTTCTCCTCTCGCTCTATTTCCTTATTGAGGTAGTTTTACTTCTTTTCTCCTTTCCCTCTATTTCCTTATTGAGGTAGTTTTACTTGTTTTCTCCTCTCGCTCTATTTCCTTATTGAGGTACTCTGCATTACCTATAATTGACAAAAAAATCAAACAAAAAAGCGGTTAGCTGATGAATCCTGGACAGGTCCTTAAACGGGCAACAGGGGTATAAAAGGATGAGCTTGACAGTGGCACATAAGTCGCTTGCCCAAACCTATGCTGCCGCTCAATTAAAGACAGTTACAAGAGCGAGTCATGCAGACTGTCAGCTATGAAATAACCACAGCATTCTTGCAGTGATGGGAAAGTACAAGGCTCATACTTGTCACAAAGTAAAATCACAAAAACTCCCCCGTGGAGATGCCGGGAACCTATCAGTATGGATAGCATCCCCACATTCTGGAAATTCTGTGCTAAAAATTTCTTCTTTCTATCACTCTCTTTGTTTCTGCTTTGTTCCTTTTCATCCTGTTGGTCCATTCTCCTGCCTTTTTTACAGAAAGACTTAAAAGATAACAATTCTCTCTTGTGCCGAAGGTGGATGTGCTGGGCCTGACTTGTCAGGTGCTTGACAGCAGCGCGACACATTTTCGCTCATATAACAGACAATAGTTGCTGACTGAGCGTTTGATGACAAGGAAGAAATCACAAACATTGCTTTCACTTTGTTATAGTCTTACATGAAAATATGTAGTTGTTTATTAAGAAAATAAAACTCAAACTCAGCAAGCACATAACTGACATGCAGCAAGAAGCAGCTTTGCCTCTTTAGTAGTTCACTTAGATAAACCATGCTTAAGCTTGACATGCAGACTTGTGCATGCATCCCTATTGAGACGACTGTGTTTGGTCCCTTTAAGAAATGAAGCATGAACACTTTGTTTTCTCTTATTATCCTAACTGCACACTGTTCATTATATATTCATAGATCAAGTCAGAGATTTCTGTATGCCCTTTAGAACCAAACCATAAAACAATCCATACCAAGATAGTAAAATTACCATTCACAGAATCCCACATGCCCGTCAGAACGGAGCACACAAAAACACACACACAAAAAACCAATTTATATCCCTATATGAAAGGCTTGTGCTTTTTGGACAAGATAACTATATATATATCAAAACAGATTAAAGCTTTTCACAGAATTGTATTATACACAAAGTCTTTTTCATTTAGTAATTTACAGATCTACGGTTAAAGATGTTCACCCCGTTCAAGAAATATTTAAAAACATGCTATGAAACGTAACTTTACATTGCCTCTACATCTATGAGCTACCATATTTTCCTTCAGGACTGGCTACTATACATGGGCATATTTGATGAGGATAATGTTACTGTGTAAGACTGTACATCATGAAGACATGACGTATATTAGGTTTGGTACAGATAAAGTTGTGAGTAGTGTTAAATAAGTAGACATGAGATACAACATTTCTAAATAAGTAGACATGAGATACAACATTTCTAGCAGGTGAAACAGCTCTTATTCATAAATTCACATGCTTCCATACATGTGCATACTGTGGTGTTTTTCATGGGTGAGTGTATCAGGATTTTTAAAAAAATCTCATACCTCATGTGTGTGTGTGTGTGTGTGTGTGCATGTGTGTGCGTGCGTGCGTGCGTGCGTGTGTGTGTGTCCTGGTGGCATCTGGTGAATTAAGAGTGGGGATTTTTATGATCTCCCAGGTCAACTTCAAGTCTAGACCTGCTAGTACCTCAATTCCTTTCATACATGTATGCACAGGCAAAAGATCAAGTATGCACATTAAAGATACTGCAATTCACATCAGCATTTGGTGGGTTACAAAAACACGAACATACCCAGCCAAAAAAACACAAAAAAACCTAAAAAACCCTAAAAAATCCTAAAAAACCTAAAAACCCTAATCCAGCATACATCCCTAAGTTGGAATGCAGCTACCTTCACGGTTGCCAAAAATGGTCCATTAGCTAAATCTCACCACTGGTACATCTTGGAGCTTTAGCCAAAGAAAAGACAAAAAAGAAAAAGAGTACAACACAACTGATTTCTCAATATCAAGTCCATATTTTTGGCTGCCTTCCAAAGGAGAACACATTAGATTATTACCACAGGGCAACTCCTTCTTCCCAATGTGAATGCACAGGCTGGTCACTTGGCTCTATGAAGGGCAAAAACTTAACAAAATTATACATAACATAGCCCGTATCACAGTGCTTTGAAGTAAAGAACAAAAAAATCAGATGTGTCTGTTTGCCTGAGTCAGAGCATGAAGCGTACTCAATAACAATGATAATATTAATAATAATGATGGGCGCTATAGCCGACTGGTTAAGAATGTTTTGACGTCAATCCATTGCCTTGGGTCTAAGAAGTCATGGGTTTGATAGAATCTCGACAGTGTTTGGTGAAAGAGTAGGGGGGATTTTTACAGACCCCCAGGTTTACTTCAAGTGCAGACCTGCCAGTGTCTTGTAAATTCCTAGTTTCATGTATATATAATATGTTCAGAATACACATGCAGAAGATCAATTATGCAAGTTCATGATCCTATAAATCATGTCATCGTTCAGTGGGTTACAGAAACATGAACATACCCAGCATGCAACCTGAACAATGAAATGAACTGCTCTGAAGTTACAAGTATGTGTTTACTGAGGCCAGTGGGAGGACCTCTTCAGTAAAATGAAAAGCACAAGAGAAGACAAGGCAATTTGCACCCTTCCCAGTAAGGGAGTGTGCACAGAGAGAGAAAGAAAGAGAGACAGACAGACAGACAGAGACAGAGAGACAGATAGTTCAATCATAATGCTGCTACTACTGATGATGATGACCATGCTACAATCACAGGGGTAATTTTCAAATTATTTTCCAAAACTGAATTTTTTTAAAAACCATACTCCATAGCCATCTCATACATGACAGTCTATCAAATAATCATGGCAAACAAAGATGTCTTACTCTTAAGACTATTTTTTTAAGCGAATACCTGAAATACCCAGTACATCAATAACAAACCAAAGCAACCCACCTTTAATTAAAGCAAGGGATATATTACAGTGGATGAACTCTAAGGGAGAGATGTGATCATCCCTTTCTTTAAAAGCAGGGGTCAGGGGGCCCATTCCCCTAAGCTGAAGCCTTTTTAAAAAATGTCGACAAACTTTCTCATCAAAATAACCGATTATGTGTGGGAAAAAAAATATATATATATATATAAAATCCCTTTACTGTCTAAAAATAACCACAATTAATAAAAAGAGTGTTGGCAGCACTGTTGTGTGAGTCTGAGCAGGAAGTCTTTCAATATGTGTATGACTGCTAACATAGGCCTGAAGACTTTCCCCCATTAGATATGTGTAGGGCTCATACAGACCTCTTGGTAAAAAATTCAAAGGCTTTTTTCAAAAGAGTTTTCAAGGTGACTTTTAAGATATTCATGTGTGTGTTTTATGAAGTATTACATCTGTAGCCTATACATGCTAATTCTATCACTGATTGCCACCCAAAATAGAATTATCAATACTGTTTACACTTATGAAGATAGTTATTAGCCCCAAATAAAGCTATGTGAGAAAACCTGCTCTTTTATGAATTATGTGCTAGCCTTTTCTTTATTCCCACTTACCTAGTTAACCATACATATCCTGCCCTTTTCTCCCATTTGACAAAATAAAATAGTAGATAAACTAAGGAATTAGCCCTAAACAAACCATATGTAAAAAGCCCACTCGTTTATTTGCTAGACTCATAATTCTACTTCCAATAACCTGGCCACACATAACCCACCCCTTCCTAAAAATTCCTTCCAATTATCAGTTTATCTTTAGACTTAGTACCTCTTCTACAAAATCAACTATGCTTCCCCTCCTCTTACCCCAAAATCTTAATTCACATTATATGTGTATATATATATATATATAATATATATATATCATACATACATACACGCATGTACGCATACACACATGCACATACACACATGTATACAAATGTACATGTGCGTACACACACACCATGCGCACACTTTAAATATTGTGTGCCAGTGGGAATGGATGATGAAATTTTTTAAACCATGTGCACGTGGGGACTATCTATAGATGTAAAAAAGCACTGTTCTCAAAATGGAAAAATAAAACACACAACACACATGCATGCATGCATATATGATAATTTTTATATGCACTCATACATTTAACAATTTACACACACACACTTCAAGCAACTTTATAATATACACGTATGTGAACAATCCTGTGCATTCTACTTTAAGCTGATACTGTGATAGTACGGTCAGAATTACAGCTTTCTTGAAACTGGCAAGTCTTTAAATTAGTTTTAATAACATTAGTGTTTTGAATATTATATTTCTGAGAGAGTAGTAAATTTGACAGTTTACAGATATGTACAGTACAAAATTCCAATGAGCAAGGCAGTAAAATCTATTTCTGGCAGATAACAATGGATCGTGAACAGCAGAGGTAATGGCTGTTGTTGTAATGTGAAAGAAAGAAGGGGTGGCAGTGTTCTAATGATACTGATTTGTACAACTAAACCTGTTTTGTTGTTGTTCCTCAGCTACAGCTCTTCAGTTCACCAGAGGTGAGAACAATCATTTTTGCTCACAATTAACAGGCAGCCACATTCCAAATTCAGGAATGATGTCTAAACAAGACACCAGTGTACAGGCCTTTGTTCCTTGGTTAAAGATTCTAGGCTCACCAATGGAAAGATTTTGTCTATGTCACCGTTTTTACCCACCACTTACTTAACTTGACTTAAGTAATGTAGCTGCATTCCATATTCAGGGAAAATATATTTTTTAAATTTTTGTCATCAGTTCTCACTGGCACAAATGCCTTAATCTTCAGTGAAAGGCAGAATGGGTTTTAAACATGTGTGCACTAATTTCTGTGTGAGTCTGCACATGTATGGGATCTCTGTTTCATATTAATTATTATACTGTAGTCTTTTGCATCAATCATCCAAATGACTTTCAAGGAAGTGGAGTCAGTTCTGATAAAAACTCCAGGAAAAAAAATCCCCTTGAATGGGCATCACAGTGGTGGCTTGAACCCGGACTCAATCCTGGGCCATCAAGTCATGGGCGCAACACTCTGACCACTAACAATCATTAACAGACTAACTTAAGCTATCCCACTTGAGTATGAAGTACAAGTTAAATACTTAACTCAGTGTACAGTGTAATACTTACAGTAAGTTGAGTAACTGAGGTGTGCCTGTTGACTTGATCATAAAGACCATTGGCTTCATAATTCATTGTATAATTTGTACTTGAAAAAAAAAAAAGATCAACACTATATTCCAATGTGCTTGCTCACTTGAGTGGGTGGATGGGATAGCCTAGTGGTTAGAACATTGCGCTCCCAATCTGACGACCTGGGTTCAATTCCCATTCAAGGGGATATTTTCTTCTGGAGTTAACATCAGTGCAGACTCCACTCTCCCCAAAAATCCTTTGGATGAGACTATAAACCGAGTCCCATGTGTGAACGCATGCAGAACATCTTGCGCATACATTCAATCCTGTTCTGCTTTTCTTAAGAGTAGGCTATTGTGTGCCAGTGGGAACACATGACAGAATTTACAAAACTGCATACACATGGGGACTGGATGTAAAAAAGCACATAAATGCTTATTTAAGAAGAAAAAAGAGTGAGGCTCAGGCTGTGAGCAAGATGGGCAAAAATCTTACACATTAGTCAAATGTTACATAAAACGCAATTCTGATAATAAATTGGTCCTGAATTCTTTTCAAATGAAAAGTAGTTTCCATTGTAATATATTTCACTGCTCTTTCCTTTACAAATCTCAATATTAATCATCGTTTCCTGTTCAGTGTGTGTGAGAGTGTGTGTGCGAGACAGAGATGAGAGAGAGAGAGAGAGATTTTTTGGAGGAAAATGGAATAAGCACTTGATTAGTTAACATGAATATACTATTTTACAAACACTACAGTTCACATGTGATGTGTATGCGGTTTTGTCAATTTGTCATCTGTTCTCACCAGCACACAATGGCCTACTCTATGAAAACGCAAAAACGGTTTTAACATGTGCGCAAGATTGAAGATGTTCTGCATGTGTTTGCACCCAGGGCCTCAGCTTATACAAGTTATAGTCTCACCCAAAGGAGAGAGAGAGTCCCCCCCCCCCTTCAAAAAAAGAACAACAAAACCACACGTACAGAATTGACCAGAGAAGACAGGCTCATACTCATTATTTTATTTATTCTTTTATATCGAGGATAATGGAATAAGCACTCATGTGCTTTATGCGGTTTTGTAAATTTTGTCATCTGCTCCTACCGGCACACAATGGCCTACTCTTTCAAAAAGCGGAACAGGATTTAACGTGTGCACAAGATGTTCTGCATGTGTTCGTACACAGGGGGTCGGTTTACAATCTCATCCAAGGACTTTGACATTCAGTTTGATTTTTTTGTCAAACTGGGAAGAAAGGGCGAGGCTGGGAATCGAACCCACAACCTTGCGGTTTACTTGTTGGCAGGCGAACATCTTAACCATCCTGCCACCCTCCTTACTCATAGCCTATTAATGTATTAGTATTACACAGCTGTTACAGGTAATCAATATCATTAGTAGAACACTGCCACCCCTTCTTTCACATTACAACAACAGCCATCACCTTTGCTGTGATCCATTGTTCTCTGCCAAAAATAGATTTTAGTGCCTGGCTCTTTTCTGCTGAAGTTAACAGAGAAAAAAAGAACTGATCTATATCTAAAGATGTAAATCAGCTCCCCACTGGCTTCTGTGATACCTGTGCATTGTATTTACTGTAACTGTAAGTAACTTTGAGTATGGGCATGGCTGTTTTCAAGTACCTCACTATAGGCAGCTATACTACGACTTCAAAAGACTTGACCGTTGACGTGTTTGGCCTCCTCTGGAAGAGGACAGGTTGTTATCAATAACATTATTATGCCAAAGGCTTGTCATGGCTGAAGACAGTCACAACAGAACAATTTCAATATTATATATACTTTAAAACATTACGGATGCTACAGCTGAGTGGTTAAGACTGTTTACTTTAGCAATACACAGTGCTCACAGATGATTCAAATCACATTTCATGACTTTGGACAATACAGCCATCGCCCATGACTGTCATTGTCACTGTCACAGTGTCAGACAAAATTTTGTAGTTTTGTGGGGGGGTTTTATCAACCCAGGTGTTGTTGGAAGCTCATTTCTGTGTAAAAATATTCCCTGGTTATAGTGGTTAATATTTCAACTGATTTTAAATGGTTGGAATACAGGAAATTTGTGAATCACATTGCAAGAGTACACCCCCAATTTCAAGAATTTGTTTTCAACATCCGGTTGCAAAAGTTTGAGCAGTTTTGGTATTTTTCATGATTTTTTTTTTAAGGAAAGGTTATTGTGTTTAATTTTATTTTATGTATCTCTATGAAGTTTCTAAAATTAAAGCAGAAAATAAATAAAAAACAATCAGACAGCTGCATCTGGGGAAACTAATATTGCTGACAGTGACAAACAGGGTATTGAACTAGCACCTTTTCGGCTTTTGTCACAGCATCACATTTATAACTGTTTTCACTGAAAACTAGGCAAATAGATTTTATTTACTTCTCGCTTCCACGGTAGCAAAAGGGTTACAAAGCCTAGCAGGCCTGACACAGTAAATTCTCTCTTTAGTATAGCAGTGATGATGGGCTATTTCTAATTTTCTGACTTGGATTTCAAAGAACAGTACCTTTTCTAGCTGTACTGTGTACAATCAGATTTCAACTTTTAAGCAATGTATGCCTTTTCCACTGTTAGTGTTACAACTTACACAATGACTTTAGAAGCAATCTATGCCTTTTCCATTGTTATACTTAACCATAATGATTTAAATAAATCAAAATAAGAATTTAATCAACACACTTGACAGAATTTTTCACTGTGAATGCATGATAAATTCTAGGTATGCAAAAAATGTAGTCTTCTTGCACTATGTATACAACAGGAAGCCCTGAAATGTGTGCTTGAGAGTGTCTGTGACTTAATGTAATCAAATATAACTTTTCTAACTTCTAAGTCACAATAAAACTTCAATCCTTTCATACTTTTAAGTTTTCATTCGGAAAGCCGTTACCTTAATAAGCGATTCCTCATTCCTTCACTCTTGAACAATATTACCTTTTCTTTTTCTATATTATTAAATAATCTTATGTTTTCAACTCCTGCAAATCTTTAAATGATCATTAGGCTACATGACACATGCCTTGATTTGATGGCTGATCTTTTCGGTGTACACTATCACTATTACTTATTATTAACCACTTTTTTTCTTCCTGCACCCATTTTTGAGGTGTGGGCAATGAAACTTCAAATTTTGTTTTAACCATCTGAATGCCATTTTTAATGCTACCTCAAGCTGACAATCTTCATGTGATATTGAAAATGTGCATACATACATGTAGACAACTCTGAATTTTCTTTTGTATGCTGCCCCAGAGATTTTTTTTTTTTAAATGTGAATCAAAGTTTAACTCTCAGTACTTAGTATTTTTTCATGCTGCCCTGCAGATAATGAATATGTGTGTAATATACTCAAATACTGTATAAAGAAAAAACCCAAAGCCTGACTCAGAATTGCCTTCATGGTGCCCCAGAACTCCAAATTTATCAGATCATGAAATTGTGCATCAAAACATTAGGCTAAAACAAAAGGTAAAATGTTAACTAACACTAACAGTAACAACATTACCTTGTGGACACTACTGGGGTCTCGCTGCCAGGCCAGGTACATCTCTTCCACGTAGGTGGAAGAACTGCCACTGAGGAATGGTTCTGCTGAGGCCATGGTCGCGTATGCACGATCAGCCCCCCTCCCAGACCTCCCTGCCCCATCTTCCACAGTGCTGGCATAGCCACGAGTAGTCCTCAAAATCTGTGGAAGAATGCGGCTGGAAGGCCCTTTAGTCAATAGCTTTCCGATGCGATGCATCGTCACTGGAACGTCCTTTTGATGTGAAAATGTCTGATGTTATGATATAAGTGGAGATCCCGCATGTGAGCCACAACTGCGGCCTGATAAGACTGGAGTGCCGGGAGTGAACCGCAGGCACGTGAACAGGAATTGTCGTCTGCTTCGTCAAGATGTCAGGCGACCAGGTGACCTCTCTGTCCTTCGCAATGTTCTGGCGAAGTTAATCTGACAGACGCACTTCTGTAACTGTCCTCTGATCAGCAAAGCTGTGTCGACTGGTGGAGAGCAGACGATCGTCTGAAAATCATACCCCGTAAAATGCGAAGGTCTTGGGAAGCATCGAAATATGGCGCCGTTGCTTTGGACTGTTCTCACGAAAGATCCCGCTGAAACACACAAGCAAAAACATTTTAAGCTTACGTCAATAACTTTGATGATTTATACTTATTGTCTCGTTCCCTTCAAAGTCTGTCGAACCATACCACACCTTCGTTTAACTCCTGATAAAACCAGTCAGTAACCAGTCATGTATGGAGTGCACCCCAAGTTGACTTTCAGCTGTGCTTGTGTCAAGAACAGTGACGTCAAATGAGCAAGTACAGACAACTCTGATTGGTTTGTGTCGGCCTATTTATGGGTCTTGGTTTTCTGTTGTCTGCATGGTTGCCTAAGACAGGAAAAGGCCAGCAGCAAAAGTGATTGTTTTCTTTCTGGCCTCCCCACTGTTTTTAGGTGTTTGTCGTTCACATCCTCTTGGTGCGGCTAGGCCTATTGCAGACCATCGGAAATTGTCAGGAGTTGAACAAACAAAACAAAAACAACTAAACTACAAAAGCAAAAGTCAAAAAAGCCAGTTTGGAATACCGGCCAGGGATTACCAAAACAACAACAAACAAAACCAAAACCTATGGTATGAGTTAACAACGTCACTAAATGGACTGAAAAAATTAACTTAAAAACTGGAATATACCCCCTGATTGTCTAGTGCGTGTGTGTGTGGTAATGAAAATAAGTACTCCTGTATCTTGCTTTTGGCTTTCAAGAATGATCTCTAAATTGTGTAGTGTGTGTGTGTGTGTGTGTGTGTGTGTGTGTGTGTGTGAGTGTGTGTGTAAGTTTATGTCTTTTCTAGACAATGGTCATTATGG
Organism: Rapana venosa; assembly: GCA_028751875.1. NCBI lineage: Eukaryota > Metazoa > Mollusca > Gastropoda > Neogastropoda > Muricidae > Rapana > Rapana venosa. Next base: position 123,664,424 of record CM054134.1, read on the forward strand.
TGCGCGGGTTCACGTGTGTGTGTATGTACATGTTTTCTAGTCAATAGTCTTTATAAAACTGTGTTCATATATTGGTGTGTGTGTGTTTGTGTATGTATGGGTCTGCGCGCGTGTGTGAGTGCGCGCGTGCGTGCACGCGTAAAAAATAAGTTTATGTCTTTTTCGATGGCTTTTACAACATTGTATTCCTACATTGGTTTGTTGTTTTTTTTGGGGGGGGGGGGGGGGGGGGTACGCGGTGCGTGTGTGTGCGCGCACCTGGGTTTGTGTGTGTGATACTTTTTTAAGCTATCTTGGAATGTTTATAACAATCTGAAATGTATTTTCTTGTGTCTTGTGAGATAATTATAGGTATCAATGTGTCTGTCAGTATAGTAATTGCCCTTCATGAGATCATTAAAGTGTTTTTGACTTGACTTGACTTGAATTAACTTTATTTAAAGAGGGTTATGGCATGGAGCAGCCAGTTTCGTGACCATCTTCTACCTCATAGGCCCTGTGCACAATGGTATACCCATGGCATCCTGGTTGCAAAACGCAAACGCCGACAACTAGAGCGGCAATGGCGAAAAACAAAAACTGAGATAAACAAACAGCTTCTTCGTAAACAAATAAACAACGTCAAAACCTTAATCCATTCAGCAAAAACAAAGTATTACTCATCTCAAGTTCTTGATGCAACGTCTATGAAATCTCTCTTTTCCCTCACATCCACTCTTCTTGGATCTGCGGAGACTAGCCCTCTGCCTTCTATCTATGACCACTCTGAACTTCCTTCTTTTTTTTTCTGAATTCTTTTCTGACAAAGTCCGCAACATTCGCTCTAGTTTGGATCAGACTCCTTTTCAGCCTGCAATTTCTGACCCCCAATTTTCTGGCACTCCTCTCCTTTTCTTTCATCCAGCAAGCGAGAAAGAAATCGCAACAATTCTGAAAGAAATGACAATTAAATAATGTGATCTTGATCCTACACCTGCTTCTCTTTTCACTCAGTGCCTTCCACAGCTTATACCCACTATCACAAAAATAGTAAACTCATCACTTCTTTCAGGAATTTTTCCAACAGCTCTCAAAACTGCAATAGTTACACCTCTACTAAAAAAATAAAAGCACAACCTCGATCCTAACACTCTGAAGAATTATAGACCTGTATCCAACCTACCTTCATCTCTAAAGTCCTTGAAAAAGTTGTTCTGATACAACTCAACAGCCATCTTCATTCAAACAGTCTCCTTCCCCCTTTTCAGTCTGCCTAACGCGCCAACCAAAGCACCGAAACCACCACAGTCCATACTTTAAACACGCTTCTACACGCATCTGATTCAGGAAAAATTTACCTTCTCACTCTTCTCAACTTATCTGCAGCCTTCGACACTATAGACCACTCAATTCTTCTCTCCCGTCTCAAAAAAACTGTTGGTATTAAAGGCACAGCCCTCACCTGGTTCAGTTCATACCTTACAGATCGATTCCACACAGTTGCAGTAAACAAGATTCAATCAACACCTACCAAACTGGAATGTAGAGTCCCACAGGGATCAGTTCTCGGCCCTGTTCTTTTCACTCTCTACACTGCTCCTCTCTCACACATAATAAATCGTCATCAGATCAACCATCATTTTTATGCAGATGATTCTCAAATTCTTAGCAGTGATACACTTGAAAATCTACCTTCTCTCTTGATTAATATGTCCTACTGCCTTCAAGATATGCACAATTGGACGATACAGAACAAGTTACAGCTAAATGCAGATAAAACCGAAGCTATGCTTGTAGGAACCAAACACAAACTCTCTTCCATCACAACAGCTTCAACAGAATTTGGCAATACGTCTGCCCCTCTATCTACTGCTGTGAAATATCTAGGGGTTGTTATAGACAACACACTTTCCATGCAAAAATTCATCACCCAGTCCTGCCAGTCGTGCTACTATCAATTGCGGCGCATCAGTGCAGTTCGAAAGTACCTGCCCACTGATGCAACATCCAAACCAGTCAAGTCTCTCATTCTCTCACGTCTGGACTATTGCAATTCTCTTTTGTCTGGTCTGCCAGCATCATCTATCCACTTCAACGTATTCAAAACTCTGCAGCTCGACTAGCCCTCAGAAAGAAAAAATCTGAGCACATTACTCCTCTCTTGCAATCTCTCCACTGGCGGCCTGCCACAGAGAGTAAACTATAAGATCAGTACCCTCTGTTACAAATGCCTCCATAAAAAGGCACCTTCCTACCTCTGTGAATGTCTTTATCTGTACACCCCTTCTCGTTCCCTCCACTCTGCTGCAGATACCTTGTGCTTAAGAATACCTACATTCAACCAGACCACCGTTGGCCATCGCTCTTTCTCTGTTTCTGGTCCATCGATCTGGAATGACCTCCCTGTCTCCCTTCGCCAAAAGCCTTCTTGTGATGCTTTTAAATCCGGCCTCAAGACACATTTATTTCAAACCTAAGATTCTCCCCTCCTGCATTTCATTTTTGTCCCTGCCCTCAACAGCCAATGGGGACGGGATAGCTCAGTGGTCGGAGTACTCGCTTTCCCCCAGCCAAGTTAAGCAGCGTCGAGCGTGGTTACCAGTTGGATGGGTGACCGTTTGCGCGCCTTGGCTTCAGTACAGTTCCCCCAGTGCACCCAGCTGTAAATGGGTACCTGCCCTCTTTAGGGTCAGGGAAGGTAAAGCAGCGAGGGAGAGGAGATGGGCGCCGCCCTCAATATGCTGGCCCTAGAGAAGTGAGGTCTCTGACGCCTCGCTCCCCTTACGACCTTATAGGTTTTGGGACTCCTTTACCTCAACAGCCAAAACCCCACCACCCTGCGGGAATGTACAACCTTTATGTGTGTGAGTGGGTGTGCATGTGTTGCGCGCGAGCGTGTGGGTATACATTTGAATTTGTAAAAAAACCACCTATTAATGTAACTGGTTGGTGTAAATGCGTAGGATGAATGAAAGCGCTTTGATTTGTTTTTTGCGAGATATAGTGCTATATAAATTCCATTTATTATTATCATTTATTATTCGACCACCACAAAATTTGATTATAGTCTAAATGTTGTCGTGGATGCAGCGTCCCCAAAACTCTGGGTTAGACCTCAAACATGTGTGTAGACTAACCCATACACCCTCTGTTGCTGGACCATTGGCATCTGAATAATAAATGGACTGTGTTTACATTTAATGTTAGCACAGCTATCCTCCTGACTCTCTCTCTCTCTCTCTCTCTCTCTCTCTCTCTCTCTCTCTCTCTCTCTCTCTCTCTCTCTCATCTCTCTCTCTCTCTCTCTCTCTCTATTTGTGGATTAACAGTAAGTCCCCATATTTCAGATGCATATGTAAGTAAAGGTTCTATTTGAACATCAAAAAATTTCCAAAATAAGAACAATCTACTGATTCAGCTTTTGTAATGTTTTTAAGATTTCGATTACACCTTTTTTCCCTTTCCTGCAACATTCACGCCATGCAACATCAAACGTAGCTTCGTTGAAAATGTCATCCCTAGTACTTATAAGAATTCACGACTTTCACTTCAGCATTTCCATAAAACCATTTTTCACGCACTGATAAATGTCCACCCATTCTAAAAATCATGATGTTCGTTTTTTCCATATTGACTGATAAATCTAGCGATCTGCCTCTTCCTTTAATATACCTAGTTGGTTTTGTAAACCTAGTAACCGTGTCAGACAAGAGAATCATATCATCGGCAAATAGTAGTAAAAATACCTCCATTGCTCCTGAGATAAACTGAATACCATGTTTTCCTTTTTTTTGTTAATTCAACGGCTAATTCGTTTACAAAAAAAGAAAATAATTGTGGACTTAATATACAGCCCTGCTTCACTCCTTTTGGACATTCGAAATATTCCGAATAATCATATCCTGCGGGTACACATGCTAAGTTCAAAGCTTCAAGTACCTGGGAGCCATTGTATCCGACCAGGGATCCAAGCCAGAAGTAGTATGCAGGACTGCACAGACAATAACAGCTTTGTCAAAACTAAACACCATCTGGAGAGATAAGAATATCTCACTTATCTCCAAGATCAGACTAATGCGCTCCCTTGTCATATCCATATTTCTGTATGCCTGTGAATCATGGACCCTGACTGCAGATTTGGAGAGGAGAGTACAGCATGAGATGAGATGCTTTCGGAGACTCCTTGGCATCTCCTACAAAGACCACATAAGCAACGAAGCGTGCATAACAGAATCCAGCAAACCATTGGACCCTATGAGAACCTCTAACGATCGTGAAAAGCGTAAACTTAAGTGGTATGGCATGTCACAAGATCCCAAGAATTACAAAGACAGTTTTGCAAGCACTGTCCAAGGAGGAAGAAGAAGAGGCAGACCAAGGAAGAGCTGGGAGGATAACATCAGTGAATGGACAGGCCTAGAACTCAACAAAACCCTGAGAAAGGCAGAACAGAGAGAAGAATGGAGGGAACTGGTTGCTGAGTCTTTGAGGGTGCCCCCACGGTCGTCAGAGTACGGGACAGATAGATAGATAGATAGACACATGCTAATACTGATTTATATACACTCCTTAGTGCCATATATAATTTACCGTTTATTCCATGTTTACGCAGAACAGTCCATAAGATATTACGATTAACAGAATCGAACGCCTTACGAAAATCGACAAATGCAACAAATAGTTTTTTATTTGATTGCAAGAAATTTTTGAACAATAGAGTTTTAGGGTGAATATATGATCAGTAGTACTATAATTTGCCCGAAAACCTGCTTGTTCTTCAGCATTTTTCATTCTCTTCAGCCCATCTATTAATCCTTTTATTCAAAATAAGTATATATTTTGCTGACGATGCTAGTGAGGCTACTCCACGATAATTGTCTGTTTTAGTGCTGTCGCCTTTTTTGTAAATAGGAATAATTATAAAACTTGCCACTCCAAAGGGAAAGCACCTCTTTCAAAAATATCGTTGAAGAGTTAGTTAGAAGAAGTAACAATTGAGTTGGCATTTTTTAGCATTTCGCCTATTATTTGTCGGGACCAGCACTTTTTCTTGTTTTTAAATGCTGATACCGGAATAACTTCATTTTCCTTTGATAGGATCATTAAACAATGGTTCGAAATCATCATCTTCTTCCTTACATATATATATCCATCTGTGTTACACTATCATCCGAGCTGTTAAAAACGTGTAAGAAGTGATCATACCATTCTTGAATAGGTATGTTATTATATACGAGAGCCTTTCGATTCACAGACCTAATTATAGACCAAAATGTTTTGGCGTGGTTAAGAGAATTTTTCAGTTTATCCAATATATTCAGTTCAAATTCCTGTTCTTTAGTTTTCCTTAATTTGACATATTCTTTTCGCGCTGTAGTGTATAACTCCCTTTTCTCTAACTTATCATTATATTATTCACAAATAGAAAAAATACATACATATGCTATCAAACGTTTCTTAAATGTCCCAATCCATTCGTCAAATACTGTACTATATGGAGAAACGGGAAGATATCCTTTAAACATCAGAACGTCTGTTAAGTGTATTAAGTACTGGCTAAAACTACTGAAACTTCCAGGGTCACGTTTATGTAGGCAGTCTTATGACATGATGGTTATACAAATGGAGCTGGGTAAGAAGAATTGGGCATATCAAGTTAAAAAGTTTTTATAGAACATGGTTTTGGAATGGTGTGGTTGTCTCAGAAGTAGGTACGAGCATGGTTTATTTCTGAATTGAAAACAGACTCATTTGTTCATTTAAACAAAATTGGCACTCGGCCCATTGGAAAGTAAAGATAAATACTGCTGTTTTTTTTCGTTTAAGTGTGTTTTTCAAGCTGAAAAGTATCTTCGAATAGTCACTGACAAATGGCATCGACTAAGTTATGCAAGATTTCGACAAACACTCGGCTTCATGCAAACAAAAGATGCATTCAACCTGAGACGTCCACACAGTTCCCATGCCCTATGTGTGGTCATATTCTTGATGATGAAGTGCATTTCCTGTTTCATTCAATCATATGTTTCCATACGTGAAAACTGTGGTGTTCTCAATCTAGAAGCTTTCCGAAGCAGATCTTTTTCTATCTTATCGTCCGATGATGATATTGTGATCAAATCGTTTCAAAGTTTATTGCTGAAAGCACTGAAATTAAGACATTACAGCTAAGTTCCAATTAGCTTAACATTTGTGATTAAACTAAAGTAACATTTATATTATGTAAACTCCAGCATTTTGTAAACACATAAAGAAACATTTATAATTACGCTGTAGTCTCCAGCAAGAATATTTTTTGAAAATTTCACATACAATGTCAATGGATGGTCTAATATAGCATTCTAGAATGTTCTTTTCATTACTTTAGTTTTTGCTTATTGGTTCCTATTGTTCCCTTGTTATTACTTTGTGTTCATTTGAAACTGAGTTTAACTCAGAGCTTAAAGCGTACTGTTCATAAGAGCTCATTTTTGTTGTTTTGGTTTTCATTACGTTAATGCATCGGATTTTTCTTGTAATTATTTGTATTTACAAAGAAAGTCGGTAAAACCCCCCTGTCAATGGGCCACTTGGCAATGACAATAAATTGGCAAAGCGTCAAAGCGTCAAAAGCGTCTCTCTTTCTCTCTCCTCTCTCTCTCTTCTCTCTCTCTCTCTCTCTCTCTCACTCTTCTCATCTACCTCTCTCTCTCTCTCTCTCCTCTCTCTCAAACAATCAAGAACGGGTGTCTTGATGAATAGACAGCAGAATATTAAGCTATCAGCTCCAGTTACACAGACACACTAACATATATATTTAAACCTTGGGTCTTGAAAAAAACATTTCCCCAATGCCTTCAAAACAGCTAAAGTAATCCCCATCTACAAATCGTGACACTTCAGACCACTCAAACTATAGACCAATTTCCATCATAACTACCTTTCCAAACCCTTGAACAACATATAAACAAACACATGATCCTCATTTAGATACTACCAACTTAATTCACCCTAATCAGTCTGATTTAGACAAAATCACTCTTCATACTGCACTGATTACCTTGTAGACAACTGCTATCAAACATTAATGACAATAAATTTTGTGGATACTATTTGTAGATCTCAAAAAGCTTTTGACACAATTGACCACACACTCTCATAAAAAAACTAAACCTGTACCATTTCTCTACAAATACTTACAACTACTTGCTTCCTATCTAGAAACAGGCAACAGTGTGTCTCAAAGCACAACTACTCCACACTACAATCATCATTATGGAGTACCACAAGGATCCATACTAGACCTATTCTCTTCTCACTATACTAAACGACCTCCCTCCCACATCAAATCCAAAAATGCGAACTATTTGCTGATGACACAACTATTCATACGAGCCCAATAACCCTTCTCTCTAGCAAAAGCATTACAAAAAAGTTTGATCATCTATTAATGGACCGAACTAAACTATGTCTATACACCCCCAAAAAACAAAATGCATGCTTATTACCACTAGACAAAAGCGTCAAAACTTAAACCCACAAACTTCTCCCATCAAAATTAAAAAAAGTAATAACAAACCCATCACCACAAGGTTTTAGGGTAACAATTGATGAAAATAATCAGTTGGTTCTACCACATATCTCAACTATGCAATACATGTCCAAAGATATACAACTTTCTAAAATCAAGCACTTTCTTGACTTTCATTCAAGAAACTATTCATCCCAATCTTACATACAATCCTCAGTAGACGAGCTTCTACCCTGTGGCATCTGCTAGTGCAAACACTATGAAACCGTTATCTGATCTGTACAAACGATGCTCCCCAAACTGGTCCTTTTAAAAAAACAGCTTATTAAAGCTGACTATACTCAATTAAATATTCTCCCCTACACAACTATTAAAAATAAACAAAGGATCCATGATTTCAAGATCATGACAAACTGTTCCATCATACTTAAAAGACAAATTCCCCCAAACCAACCAGAAATACTATAAAGCCCATGTCCCTATACCGAGAATAGACTATTCAAATCTAGTCTACTTTACTCAGGCCCTATCTGTGGAACTCCCTTCCTGATTCAGTTAAACAACATCAATCAATAACAATCTACAAAACTCAATTATCAACTCACTTGATACATCAACAATAACAAACCACAGTCCAAGCCATTAAAAACAAAGTTGCATATCCTACCCTTACCTACTGCCCTTCACCCCTACCTATCTGCCCTTCCTTTCCTTCACCTGTATAAATATACAGACTGATGTCCCCCACCCCCCCCTCTCTCTCCTCTCTCTCTTCACCTCTTTTCTCCTCTCTCTCTCTAATTGAACAAACCTATCACCACAAGTTTTAGGGGTAACAATTGATGAAAATCTCAGTTGATTCTACCACATATCTCAACTATGCAAATACATGTCTCAAAGAGTATACAACTTTCTAAATTCAAGCACTTTCTTGACTTTCATTCAAGGAAACTATTCTTCCAATCTTATATACAATCCTCAATAGACGATGCTTCTACCCTGTGGCATTCTGCTAGTGCAAACACTATGAAACCGTTACTGAGTCTGTATAAACGTACTCTCAAACTGGTCCTTTTAAAAAGGACAAGCTTACTAGAAGCTGACTATACTCAATGAAATATTCTCCCCTTACACCAACTATTAAAATATAACAAAGGAGTCATGATGTTCAAGATCATGACAGGAACTATTCCATCATACTTAAAAGACAAATTCCCCCTAAACCAATCCAGAAATACTATAAAGCCTAGTGTCCAAATTCCGAGAATAGACTTATTCAAATCTAGTCTACTTTACTCAGGCCCTATGCTGTGGAACTCCCTTCCGATTCAGTTAAACAACAGCAATCAATAACAATCTACAAAACTCAATTATCAACTCACTTGATACATCAACAATAACAAACCACAGTCCATAGCCTTAAAAAAAAAGTTGCATATCCTCCCTTACCTATCTGCCCTTTCCATCTACCTATCTGCCCTGCCCTTTCCCTTCACCTGTCTGTCTGTCAGACTGTTGTCCCCCCCCCCCCCCTCTCCCCCCCCCCCCCCCTTCAAATTTTCATTGTTGTTGAATAAGTGAGTTTACCAAAGTGAAAACTTTTTTCTTCTTTTTTTTCTTTCTTTTTCTTTCTTCTTCTTCTTTCTTTTTTTATATTTTTTATTACACTATAGTTATAAGAAATATATCTATCATAACAATAATATGTGTTAATCTGTACGAGTATAATGAAAAAGAGTGTTGAGAGTGATGATGTGCTGTTGAGAATCATATTCAGTATTTTTTTCTATGTCGTTCTG
>CM054134.1:123676211-123760552 GCA_028751875.1 Rapana venosa
TTGTTTTTTTTTGGGGGGGGGGTTGTTGGTTTTTTTTTGGGGGGGGGGGGGGTTCTGGGTATGTTTTGTCTTTTGCTCGTCTGGGGGTTTTTTGTTTGTTTGATTGTTTTTTTTTTTTTTTTTTCTTCTTCTCTCTTTTTCTTTAAAAAAAAGTTCTTTCCCTTTGCTTCTTCTGCTTGAAAGTATGAGTACTGAGTGCATTTTTAAATGTGACCCATGGGCGGGGACTGGATGTAGAAAAAGAACATAAATACTTATCATTGTCCTGGAAAAAAAGAATTTGTTTCTATTACTTACAATGCGTAGATGTTTTTTTTATGACTTTATTGGCTTTTTCCCCCTCTTTATTATGAGAGTGTATGGGGATTGCACTTATTTTATTACCATGACATTCAATTTGCATGAACATAATTAAAAAGTGTTTTTGTTGATCGTGTGCTATGTGAGTATTACATATTTAGTATTATCCCTGAAACACCCCCACCCCCCACCCCCCCACACACACACTCAACACAACACACACACACACACACACGCGCGCGCGCGCTCAAACACACACACACACATACTCACTCACTCACCCACCCCTATTCTCTCCCTAAAAGACTGTATAGTTTTTAATTTCTTCTTTGGTTAGTTTCTTGTTTTTATGTGTGGATGTATGGGGATTAAATTTATTTCATTATCATGACATATAATTTGAAAACGAATATAATCTAAAATGAGTGTTGATGGGATCGCATACTGTTTTGGGATTTTATATATTGGATATTATCTCTGAAATACACACACACACACTCTCTGTCTCTGTCTCTCTCTCTCTCACCTTTTATCGTCCTGCTTATAGTCATAGTATATCCTGATGAAGGATTCATATTTTTATATTTTCAATACTTTATTGGACTTGCCTCTGTACTTAAGTTTTAATGAGTGCCCTATTTCAATATCTTATAATTATGTGTAACAAGTATGTGTACCATTTGACAATGTGTAGATGTTTATCTTTATGACTTATTAAGTTTGGTTGTGTTATTTTTCTTGGCTTTGTTGTTGCTCTTGTTCTTGTTGTTGTTGTTTGTCTGTTTTCTCTTTTTTATCATCTTTTGTTGGTTTGGATTTTCCTTCTCTTTTGTTTGTTTGTTTGTTTTGGTTAGGGTTTTTTGGGGGATGGGGTAGGGGTGGTATTCTTAGGATTTTCTTTTAATTGCTTCTTTGGGGGGGGGGGGGGGGGGGTTGTTGGGGGAGCTGTTTTGAAAAAGGGGTTTTTTCCCCTTGTTTTTATTGCGAGACTGTATAAGTATTGGGTTATTATTATTAAGATGTATCCCTAAAAGGGCGGGACTGGATGTAAAAAAGCACATGTGTGCTTATTCATTATCCTCGAAATAAAAGAATTTGTCATTGTCATTGTCATTGTCATTGTCTCTCTCCCCCATCTCTCTCTCTCTCTCTCTCTCCTCTCTCTCCTCTCTCTCTCTCACTATGACCTTATAGATCTGGCTGGTTGTTTTTTTTCTTTCTTTCTTTCTTTTCTTCCTTGTTTTATTGTGTGAGAGTATGGGTATTGAGTTGGGGTTTTGGGGTTTTTAAAATTTTTTAATTATTATTATTTTATTTTTTAAATTTTTTTATCATAACATATTTTTTGTATGAGTAATCAAAATAAGTATTGAAGGGGATTGTGTACTGTTTTGAGAATTATATATTAGTACCATCTCTGAAACACACACACACACACACACACACACACACACACACCACCTCTCTCTCTCTCTCTCCCCTCTCTCTCTCTCTCTCTCTCTCTCTCCCCTCTCCTCCTCCTCTCTCTCTCTTCTCTCTTCCTCTCTCTCTCTCTCTCTCTCTCTCTCCTCTCCCCTCTCTCTCTCTCTCTCTCCTATTGTTGTTGTGTATTCTAATAAAGGGCATATTCATACTTTCGATTTTCAATATTATTTTGGACTTGTTGACTGTACTTGAGCTCCAGTGAATCTCCTATTTTAATATCTTATTATCACGTGTAACAACTATGTGTACTATTCTACAATATGAAGGTGTTCAATTTTATGATCTATAAGTTTGGCTTACTCTCTCTCTCTCTCTCTCTCTCTCTCTCTCTCTCTCCTCTCTCTCCTCTCTCACTCCTCTCTCTCTCTCTCTCTGTTATTGCTGTAGTTGTTACTTTATTTTTTGTTGTTGATTTGTTTGGGTTTTTCGTTTGTTTGGTTTTTGTTTTGGTGTGTGTGTGTGTGTGTGTGTGTGTGTGTGTGTGTGTGTGTGTGTGTGTGTGTGTGTGTGTGTGTGTGTGTGTGAAGGGGGAACGGTGGCAATTTTGTTGTTGTTGTTGTTGTTGTTTTGTTTTTTTCATTTTTTTTCATTTGTTTGTTGTTGTTTTTTTCTTGTTTTTTGTTTGTTTGTTTGAGAGGGTTTTATGTCTGCTTTTTTGTTGGGTTTCTTTTTTGTTTGGTTTTGTTTGTTTGTTTGCTTGCTTTTTTTTGGGGGGGGGGTGGTTCTGGGGTATATTTTTCTTTTGCTCGTCTGGGGTTGTTGTTTGTTTGGTTTTTCTTTTTCTCTCTTTTTCTTTAAAAAAAAAGTTTTTTCCCTTTGCTTCTTCTGCTTGAAAGTATGAGTACTGAGTGCATTTTTAAATGTGACCCCACGGGCGGGGACTGGATGTAGAAAAAGCACATGAGTACTTATCCATTATCCTGGAAAAAAAGAATTTGTTTCTATTACTTACAATGTGTAGATGTTCTTTTTATGACTTTATTGGCTTTTTCCCCCTCTTTATTATGTGAGTGTATGGGTATTGCACTTATTTTATTATCATGACATTCAATTTGCATGAGTATAATTAAAAAGTGTTTGTGTTGATGTGTGCTATGTGAGTATTACATATTTAGTATTATCCCTGAAACCCCCCCCCCCACCCCCCCCCCCCCACCCCCCCCCACACACACACATACACACACACTCACTCACTCACTCACCCATTTTCTCTCCCTCAATGACTGTGTAGGTTTAGATTTCTTCTTGTTTTGTTTCTTGTTTTTATTGTGTGGATGTATGGGTATTAAATTTATTTAATTATCATGACATATAATTTGAAACGAGTATAATCTAAAATGAGTGTTGATGGGATCGCATACTGTTTTGGGAATTATATATTGGATATTATCTCTGAAATACACACACACACACACACACACACACACACACACACACACACACACACTCTCTGTCTCTCACCTTTCATCGTCTTGCTTATAGTTATAGTATATCCTGGTGAAGGATTCATATTTTTATATTTTCAATACTTTATTGGACTTGCCTCTGTACTTAAGTTTTAATGAGTGCCCTATTTCAATATCTTATAATTATGTGTAACAAGTATGTGTACCTTTTGACAATGTGTAGATGTTTATCTTTATGACTTATTAAGTTTGGTTGTGTTATTTTTCTTGGCTCTGTTGTTGTTCTTGTTCTTGTTGTTGTTGTTTATCTGTTTTTCTCTTTTTATTATCTTTTGTTGGTTTGGTTTTTCCTTCTCTTTTGTTTGTTTGTTTGTTTTGTTGGTTTTTTTGGGGGTGGGGTGGGGTATTTTTAGGGTTTTCTTTTATTTGCTTTGGGGGGGGGGGGGTTGTTGGGGGGAGCTGTTTTGAAAAGGGTTATTTCCCCTTGTTTTCATTGTGAGACTGTAAGTATTGGGTTATTATTATTAGGATGTATCCCTAACGGCGGGGACTGGATGTAAAAAAGCACATGTGTGCTTATTCATTATCCTCGAAATAAAAGAATTTGTCTCTCTCTCTCTCTCTCTCCTCTCCCTCTCTCTCCTCTCATCTCTCTCATCCTCTCTCCTCTCCTCCTCTCTCTCTCTCTCTCTCTCTCTCTCTCTCTCTCTCTCTCTCTTTGTTTCTTTCTTTCTTCTTGCTGTCTCCCCTCCATTTTACTCTGTCTAATTTACTTAATTATAATCAGTGTATCTGTTTTGATATTCTTTTTCGTCGTTGAACGCTCAGACAGTTTTGATATTAATGTTCGAGTCAGTTGAGGATTATGTGTTTATTGAACACATAACACCTCTTTTCTCAAAATAATTATAATCAATGTATCTTGTGGATTTTTTAAAATTTAAAATAATCATTGTATCTCCTTTGACATTAATGGTCAAGTCAGTTGGGGATTATGTTTTGTTGAATATACACTTATCTCTTTTCTTTAAATCATGTTGTCCTTGTTGTAGTTGGGGTTTTTTCCTTGCTTTGTTGATAGTCCTTAATCAGGGCAAGGGCCGGATGGAAAAAAAAGTATGCGAAAGTTTATTCTGTTATCCTTGGAAAACAAAGATTCATTTATATAGAAAATACTCTCTCTCTCTCAGTCAGATTTTCAATTTTTCCATTGTGCAACTACGAAGTCATAAGATCACATCCGTAGGCTAAGGAGTACTGAAGTGCGAGTCTTTGCTTTCCTATTCCTATTGTGAATGGCATGGTGGATCGGTGGTCTAGAGGTAACGCGCCTGTCTAGAATGCGAAAAGTCCGGGTCGGGTGTGTGCGTGGTTCGTACCCCGTTTGGGCCCGAAATTTTTCCCCATCCATTAGACCATGAGTGGTGGTCTGGGCGCTAGTCTTTCGGATGAGACGATAAACCGAGGTCCCGTGTGTTACACAAACTTTTCAGCGTACGTAAAAGAACCCACGGCAACAAGAGAGTTGTCCCTGCAAAATTCTTAGAAAAAAGCCACTCTGATAGGGAAACAAATACAGTTACAGACCAAAAGAAAAAAAAAGAAAAAAGAAGGGTGGCGCTGCTCTTGTGGCGACGCGCTCTCCCTGGGGAGAGCAGCCCGAATTTCACGCAGAGAAATCTCGTGACTTAAAGTGGTATAAAATAAAAATAAATAAAATAAAATGAACTGAGAGTGCATTACTTTCTCTCTCTCTGGTTGGGTACTCTTCTGTCTTTTCTTTTGTGTTCCCCTTCTTCTGAACTTGGCTGTTGTTGGTATTGGTCGAGTTGTTGTTGTTGGTGGTGGTTCTTTTGTTACACAGTGATATATGTATGTAAGGTGCTTAGCACCTTAGTGGTCCAGTGGTAGATAAAGGTCTTTGTGCCTAGTATAGCTCAGATGTAAGAGTGATAAATATTTACAAAGAATATTAGTACGCTCAGTGTCGGTTGCCAGACAAACATTTCATTATTTACAAATCGTACCTAAGATATTTAATTGCCGATTGTCCAGGTAGGATGTCGTGACTTCCCAAGCATGGCTGAGTGATAAACATTAATGAAGAGTATGTAATATGCCCAGTGTTTAGTGGCAAACAATTACTTTGCTTTCCACAAATAGTACCTAAGATATTTAGAGGCTGATTGTCAGAGAAGGGCAACTTGACCCCCCAAGCAAATGACCAGCTCCGGACCCTTATTTAAGGACTGGACTGTTGCTGTTCAGGCAGACTGGAAAACCAGACCTGCAGACAGACATGAAAGCAGACTGAAAGCAGACTGAAAGCAGGACTTGACGAGAGACCAGAAGACAGAATCATGAGGGAGACAGGAGGCTTGACTTAGAGACTCTGTCTACGACTCCAACCCAGACTACAGCCAGCTGCCTGGGCTGGATACACTTTAGAGGCCACACCCTTTTGAAAGTTTATGTGAATAAAAACTTTGAATAAAAACTGGTGTACATTCAATGTCGCCACCTCTGTTATTCTTTCTGTGCGAGAGTCTGTGTGGTATAACACTTTTATGGTCCATCTTCATCCATTTCCGTTCGTCGTTTCCTGTAAGACTGTATGTGTGTCGGTGCTGTGTCAGTCTTCATGGCCTCCCCTGCATGATTGCCCTGTCTTTGTCCTCCGGTGTGTGGTCTGTCATGGGCATCTGGCCTAGAGCAGGCCTGATCCTGGTGCACTGGTCGTGTCCAGTGGCTGGATAGATAGATCTGTGCTTGGCCCTTGCGGCGTTGGCCGCTGGTGTGTAGTAGCCTAGCCTGGCAGCACCTCTCTTAATTCTGCAGCGCTGGCTTTGCTTCTTACGGGTGTCTGTTGAGCTGTCAACATTCTCTCACTCTTTGGCTCTTTTAAACTTACATGCACTTTTTTTTATATTCATGATGAAGCTAAGATTCCCATCTCATCATCTCTACTCCCTCTCTTTAATTGTGCTCATCTCTCCTCCCTCTTTTGTTGTGTTTTTGTTTTGTGTAGTTATTTTTGTGTTATGATTTCAACATTTTTGGAGTTTTAAAAAACATTCCGTGTTTATTTTCATCTTGCATCAATTGTATGCTCTCTCTCAGATCTGGAGTGGGATAGGGGGATGAGGTGGTTATAATTATGGTCAGCTGATTTCTACTTATGTAGGAATTTTTTGGTATTCATAATAAAGATTTGCTATTCCATTTCAAGTGATTTACTTCTCAACGAAAGTTCTTTCTCAAAAATGACATTGAGGTTGGTCTTCTGACCCTTTGGATATTTGCTGATGCATATTTTTTGTTGTTGCTAGGATTATCAAGTGATTTACTATGTTCCTTGCTGCTTGGGATGTAAGATGGTTGTGCTAATCTAAAACTAAAGTAAAAGTGTCGTGGATTCTGGAATTGTAATCCGATGTCCTATTCTTGCGTTAACCTCTGATTCTACCTTATACCATAATGGTCTGACCATAGGACAAGAAAAAAAAGAAGTGTTCTATATAGTCGATTTCTTCCTTGTTCCATCATCATCATTAACCATTACACCCATTGGTGTGTAGGGCAGCAACAAAGCGCTTCCACTCCTGTATATCCTGGGCCAACCTAGCCACTGATCCCCAAGAGTGCTGCATGGCCTTCATCTCACTTTCTACAGTCCTCCTCCACGTTGCTTTTGGTCTTCCCTTCTTTCTCCTTCCTTCTGGAGTCCAGTGCAATGCTGTTCTTGTGATTGACTGTGGGTCTCTTCAGAGGATGCGCTCAATCCACTTCCACCGTCGTCTGGTGATGATGGTTCCCATGTCTTCTTGCCTGCATCTCCGTAGTAGGTCTTCATTGGAGATCTTCTCTGGCGAAAAGACCAGGAGAATTCTTCAGAGGCATATGGTGTGAAAGGATGAAGTTTGGTAAGCCCGCTTCCGTCATCCTCCAGCACTCAGAACCGTACAGGAGCATAGATACAACACAGCTCTGGTATAGCTTCAGCTTGGTGTTGGTGCTGTACTGAGTTGATCTCCAGTATTGTTCTTCTCCCTAAACACACTCCTGGCCTTGCCCAGTCTGTTGCCCAGTCTGATGTGGATGTGTTATGTCCCATATTTGGCATTTATTCCTAGTAGTTAAACCAATTTTGTGTAAGAGAATATTTGTGGGGTACATCATGTGTAGTATTTTCCATTGTAATACTCTTAACCGGGTTTCTTTGGTGCAGTGGAATGCACAGGTCCAGTGGAGGGTTTCTAGTTCTATGATTAGTTTCCTTTTCCAGAAGTTGTGTGGGCATGGTTGTGTTATGGGCGAATTGATTAGGAATTTTCGAAAATCTTTGCTTTTCATAGAGTGAAGTGACTGGCCATTTGACATAGTTATGTTTATTGGATCTATTTTTGTCATCTTCCATGAGATGAGAATGGTTGCTATTTGGGACTTTGACAAAGGCACATTTGACTGCATTATATTTCAGCAAGCAGTGGGCTGCTTTCCCAACTCCAGTTTCTATTTGCTGGAAGACGATTATTTCTCCTCTTTCGTCGATAATGACATTCACTGTCAAGATTCCTGTGTTTATACATTCTTTTATACATAAAGATTTATTATTTGAATTGGAAATTATGATTATGTCATAATGCTGAGTTTAGATAAACACTTTTTTTCTTCCTTTTGATCTATTTTGTGTCTTAGGTTGATCCAAGCATGTAACACTCTGAGCCAAAATGTTTCCCTGTTTGTGAATGATTGGTTAACATCTTCGGAGCTTGTAGGGGTCTAATATTGGTTCTGATCCTAATGTGTATCATGGTGTGCATGAGACTACAACCTCCCCCCCCCCCCCCCCCCACCCCTGACTAACCCAGTTCTTCCACCACCTTCCACACCTGATTCACCATCCAAACTCTGGTCTGCTCTTCCACTGTCCCCATCTCTACCATCAGCCTCTTCCTCTGATAGTTATCCTCACTCACCACTGTCATCCTCCTCCTCCTTGCCTCCTTCAAATCTTCTTCACACATGTGTTTGCTTAAGGGGCAGTCTGTCTGCCCAGATGGCAAAGCTGACTTTAGTTCTGATAGTTTACTTTAAGCCTTTCGCAAGTTTTGGGGATGAATTGTTATTTTACAGATGAGTGTGCTAATGTGCAAAAACCAGTAGAATGTAAGCTGCCTTTACAAAAAAGCAGGGGTGCGAATGATGAGCATACCCAACATGACTTGTATCACTCTGCGTTAGTTTATATAGAATTTATACGCAAGTATCACAAAGAGAACAGACATATGTTTGACAGGACAACAGTATAATTATAATCTTACATAAATCATGTCACGAGATACATATAATGCAGAATATGACGAATGTCTCCACAGTGTATAAAAACTTTTAACTACATTTCAGTATCAACAGCTAAATATGTAAAATAGGTCAATTAACACACCATTTAAACCAAAACAATCAAATTAACCAACCAATCAACTAACCAACCAACCAACCAACCAACCAACAACTCACCAACTAAACTTTTGCAAAATATACAGTTTTTTAACAGTTCCATGGTGGCAAGAACGGCGAGAGGGCAGTTGTCAGCAGATGTTCTTCAAGAGTTGAATAATCTTCTCGTCCCCCTCCGGGGGCGGGATGGGGGGGGGGGGGGGGGGAGTGACAGACCATCAAAGAGCTATACACAAAAGCCACTAGCGCAGAGCTTTTCCAAGGTATAGTTGGAGAGTGGTTCCATACCTCAGTGGGAGTTTGTCAAGGCTGTCTCCTATCGCCAACACTGTTTAATGTCTTCCTTGATCGCATAATGACTGTTGCCCTAGAAGATTACACTGGTACAGTCGGTATTGGAGGGAGGATAATCACCAGCCTCAGGTTTGCTGATGACATCGACGGACTTGCAGGAAATGAACAGGAACTTGCCAACCTAGTGTACCACCTGGACAAAACATCCTCCAGATATGGCATGGAGATCAGTGCCGAGAAAACAAAACTCATGACAAACAGTGCCCAGCCAATCACTACCAAGATCAAAGTCAGTGGAAAAGAACTTGAGGTTGTAGATCACTTCAAGTACCTTGGAGCTATTATTAGTGAAGAAGGTGCAGAAACCGAAATCCTTTCAAGAGCTGCACAAACAATAGCAGCAATGGCAAAGCTCAAGACTATCTGGAAAGACCGAAACATCTCTCTCAGGATCAAGATCAAGCTACTGCATGCACTAGTCATCTCTACATATCTGTTTGCGTGCGAATCCTGGACATTGAATGCAGATCTACAAAGGAGGATCCAGGCTCTAGAGATGAGATGCCTCAGAAGACTCCTTGGCATTTCATACATGGATCACACTACCAACAAAGTCCTACAAACCATCACCCAACAAGTAAAGCACTACGAAAACCTGCTGACCACAGTCAAGAAAAGGAAGCTCAGATGGTACAGACATGTGACTAGATCAGATGGGCTGTCCAAAACCATACTGCAGGGAACAGTGCAGGGGAAGAGAAGGCGAGGCAGACAGAGGAAGAAATGGGCAGACAACACCACTGAATGGACAGGGAAGAGCTTCTCCTCAACCCAGGCACTTGCACACAACCCCCGCAAATGGAGCCAGCTGGTGCAACGTTCGTCAATGCAGTGCCCCTACGACCCCGGAGGAGGTTATGGGAGCAGATGAGATGAGAGAGAGAGAGAGTTTCTATTCATGTTCTGTCCTCGCTGAGATTTTCTGTTCCTTTTTCCTTTTTCTATGTTGCTCTGGGCCTTGACTAATTCAGTCTCTTCCTAATCAAAGTCATATACAATTTCTTTCAGTACATCATTTTTGTCTAGGAGGTTCTCAAAGGTATTTATACTAGGTGCTCGCTTGCTATTATTTGTTAGTCTGTTCCAGTGATTGGTTACTCTATTGCTAAATGTAAACTTCCTTGTCCATGTTCTAAAGTGTTGTTTAAATATCTTGTTTGTGCTGTTCCTCGTTGTGTATTTCTTGAGTCTAGAAAGAAGTGTTTTCTATTCAGATCATCAAACCCATCAAATATCTTGTGTACATGTCTGTAGCAGATGTCCTCTCACTCTTTTTGCCTTCAGTGGTGATAGTCGTAGGGATTCAAATCTTTCTTGATATGAAAAATCTTTTATTTAAAAAATCAAAAAAAATTGGCTGCCCTTTCTGAGCTCTTTCAAGGGCCCGTGACTGTCTTATTAATGTTGGGTACCATATCCTGTTCCCATATTCCAGAGTAGGTCTCACCAACATTTTATATAATCTAAAAAAGAGTACCCTTGTCTATGAATGTTGTTGTTTTCTTTATTATTCCAGTCATTCGATTGGCTTTGTTTACACCACAACTCACATGCTTGTCAAATAATAACCTTTTGTCAAATGTCACACCTGGATCCTTTTCCTCCTCACATTTTGCTATTTCTATTACTTTGTCTCCGATGTTCATTACGGATTTGCTTTTCCAATGTGTAGTACCTTGCATTTTGGGGCATTTAAGTATAGATTCCACTCGTCCGACAATTCCGTGGATGTTTCTATGTCTTTTTGTAAGTATTGGTGAGATTTTGGAGAGTTGTATAGCTTTGTGTCACATGCTAAAAATTTGCGTGTACTCTTTATTCCACAAGGAAGATAATTAATTTTATGAATATGGTGAATAACGATGGTCATAGTGTACTGTCTTGTGGTATACCACTCACAACGTCAGTTTCTGTGGAGAAGGTGTTTTCAATTCTAACCCTCTGTTCTTTTGGTCAGGAAGTCTCTTATCCACTGTAGCATGTTTCCTATAATTCAGTAGGATTCCGTTTTCCTTAGTGGTCTCTCATGCGGTACTGAGTCAAATGCTTTTTTTTCTTTTTCCATAAGTCCAAGACATCTATACATTCTCCCTCATCAATCTCCTTTGTAAAATCCTCCTTCACTTCCATAAGTTGGATTGGCGCTCTGCATACAATTTATTTTGTAGTCATATGGTTAACTATAGCATTTTATTTCGAGGATAATGGAATAAGCACTCATGCACTTTTTTTTCTACATACAAACCCCTGTATATGCCCTTTTGTAGATTTTAACATCCATTCCCATCGGCACACAATGGCATACTCTTCCGAAAAGCAGAACAGGTTTTAACGTGTGCCAAGATGTTCTGTGTGTGTTCGTACATGGGACCTCGGTTTTCACTTAAGCCTAGTGACTCCCAAACTTAATAATAATAATAATAATAATAATAAGAAGAAGAAGAAGAAGAAGAAGAAGAAGAAGAACTTATTTAGATATCTTGCAAGACAAATCAAAGCAAATGCATTCAACCTAATCTTACACAGTCATGCAATCAATGATAAATAATCAATAGTTCAAACAAAACAGATATTTACAAACATGGTGGCCGCAGACAAAATCTATGAAATAAAAATTGCAATAGTCAAATGTTTTTCAAAAGCACACACACACTCACACAGGTCTGGCTCTGATATGAAACAGGAGGGGGGGGGGGGGGGGGGGGAATCTTAGGTTTGAAAAAAATATGTCTTGAGGCTGGATTTAAAAGTGTCATAACTAGGTTTCTGTCAAAGAGAGAGAGGGAGCTCATTCCAGGTTGATGGACCCGAAATAGAGAAAGAGCGTGGCCACCAGTGGATTGGTTGAATCTAGGTATTGGTAGGCACAAGGTATCTGCAGTAGAGCGGAGGGAACGTGAAGGAGTGTACAGGTTAAGACATTCACAGAGGTAGGAGGGTGAAGTTTTGTGGAGACATTTGTAACAGAGGGTAATGATCTTATAATTTATTCTCTGTGGCACAGGCAGCCAGTGGAGAGATTGCAAGAGAGGGGTAATGTGCTCAGATTTGTTCTTTCTGAGAACTAGTCGAGCTGCGGAGTTTTGTGTACGTTGAAGGGAGTGGATAGATGATGCTGGCAGACCAGACAAAAGAGAATTGCAATAGTCCAGACCGAAAGAATGAGAGAAATGACAAATTTGGCTGTTGCATCTGTGGACAGGTACTTTCGAATTGCACTAATACACCATAATTGATAGTAGCACCATTGACAGGTCTGGGTGATGAATTTTTTCATAGAGAGTGTGTTGTCAATAAGGACACCTAGATACTTCACAGCAGTGGATAGAGGGACTGATGTATTGAGTTCTGTTGAAGCTGTTGTAATGGAAGA
The DNA here is from genome assembly GCA_028751875.1 of Rapana venosa. Taxonomy (NCBI): domain Eukaryota; kingdom Metazoa; phylum Mollusca; class Gastropoda; order Neogastropoda; family Muricidae; genus Rapana; species Rapana venosa. The sequence continues at coordinate 123,688,590 of CM054134.1, forward strand.
GAGTTTGTGTTTGGTCCGTACAAGCATGACTTCCAGTCAATTTCAGATTACAGAAAAAGTTGATAGCTGTTTTTGTTATTGCTTATTTTGTTTTTGCTTTGTTTTCATTTTAAAAAAGAAGCTAATTTGTTGAGGTTGCCAGAGTCCGGATAGCCTTTGCTTGAGTTTTCAACTTCATTAGGCCATCTTTCTGCCAACTCTCACTTACCAGTGCCAGACATGGCCCTGACAAAAGCCCCAGAGCAGAAACTGGTAATGTGTGAGATGAAGTGCTTGAGGAAAGCTGTCAACAAGACCAGGAGAGACAAGATAAGAAACGAGGTGATCAGAGACATGGTAGGAGCCACACCCGTCCTACACTGAACAACGAACCAAGTGGTTCGGCACCTCACAGGATGCCGCCAAACCAGCCAGCCTTGCCTGCTTACAACTTGAGGTACTCTGGCAGAGGGCCAGAGGTAGACCCAGGCCTTGCTGGAGTGATTCCGTGGCAGAAACACTGAAAGTCCATGGATTGCCCCTCCTCCAAGCTACCCGCCTTGCAGCAAACAGACATGTGTATCTCCCCACGACGCCACAGAGTACAAGCGGAAGGAAAAAGTAAACTACAGTATTAGGCTGTAGATTTTTAGATTCTGTATTTTTAATGGGACAGGATAGCTCAGTGGTCAGAGCACTCGCTTTCCCTAGCTGAGCTTAAGCAGCATCGAGTGTTGTTACCACTTGGATGGGTGACCGTTTGCACACCTTGGCTTCAGTACAGTCCCCCAGCTGTAGATGGGTACCTGCCTCTTTAGGGTCAGGGAAGGTAAAGCCATCACGTCCTTAATATGCTGGCCTCTTGAGAAGTTGAGGTCTGTGATGCCTCACTCCCCTACAGCTTTACCTTATATCTTTTAAAACTTTTTAGAATTGAAGATGAAGTAACTGTGTAGATGTAAACATGTCTTTCTTTGGTGCACGTTTACTTTTATCAAAATGATGTAAGTGTGTAGATGGTGCATATTTTGCTCCTCCTCCATCCCCCCAATCCTGTGTGCTTGTGATTGTCCTACCATATATGAATTTTGGGGATTACATTTAGGTCTCAACAGAAATTTCCAACATTAAGGAACCGAATTTTCTTTTAGTGTACGCTTGTGTGAGAGTTTAAAGTTAAATTAGGCCTAAAGGTCAGTCAGAGAAGTTCTCTGTTACTGCTACTGGTATCCATGTAACCCAGTACAACCTGTCGTATGTGGGGGAGGAAACCCCAATAGAAAAAACAAAACATAATTATGGAGACTTGGAGAGGAGATTGGCGCCACCAAGGAATATCCTAAGCCCACAGAAAAGACATGAAAGACAAATGCAAAGCCAATATGATACTGGATCGGTCAAGGCCCGGGTTACCAACGACCACGCTTTCCATTGATCAAGACCAGGGTGGAAGTGACAAGTCAGCTACTGGAGTTAAAACATTACTTAAGCTCCCTAGAGAACAGATCACCATTGGTACATGGAACGTCCTTACACTCTATCAGTGCGGAAAAATCAAAGAACTAGAGTATGAGCTTAGCCGCTATAAATGGGACATTATTGGACTAGGAGAAGTGAGATGGACAGATTTGGTGAACAATGACTAAGAAGGCAACACGATACTGGTAACAGTGGTCAAGAGAAACATCACCAACATGGAGTGGCATTTATTGTCAAAAGGAATATGGGGTGCATATCAGCTGTACACCGGCTACCCTCCAGCAGGAATATCAGCACCAGGTGTCGGCAAGCCAAGAACATCACCATCATACAAAACTAGCACCATCACTGACCATAGCAGATGAAGAAGTAGAAAGAATTTTACGAAGATCTTGAAGAGACCATTATGAAGATACCCAGAAAGACACATCATCCATTCAAGGGATTCTTAAAGCCAAAGTAGGTCCTGACTCTTACAACCAATGGGTCCGAACATTGGTCATTTGAACTGGAGAACCAACGACAGGGGACTACGTCTGCTGGAGTTTTGCCTGCACACCATCAACGTAACTATTGGCCAATACCTCTATCCCTCCACAGTCATCAAGAGGACAACCTGCAATGCGCCAAACGCAAGATCCATAACCAAATAGATTACTATCTTAACACCATACGGCGCTTCAAATCCAGCATCAACGAGAGCCAGAACATAGAACCTACCCTGGAGCTGACATACCGCGACTGCACGCCTTGTGCTGCAGGTATTCAAATGTAGCTGAAGAAAAACCAACAGCCTGCAAACCCACGTATCAAATTTGACTGGACAACTGAAAAGATCCAGATCAAGGAGATCTTCCAAGCTAAGCTTTCGGAACTTTTGCGCATTAACCTCCTGGACAATAATCAAGTCTTCAACCAACAACTTTAAATGAGCAGTCCGAAAAACAGCAGAGGAGGTACTCTCGGTCGTCAGAGGATAAACACCAGCATGACTACTCAATGACATCTTGACACTGCGATACAAAAGACCTGAAACCATCCAGGTCTTCACCTAAAGAATACCGGCGCAAACAATCTTGTGAAGAAGTCAATGTTAAGGCAGAGAGAATGGATCAGTGATCAATTTGATGAGATCGAAAAAAGCATAAAGTGCAACAGTAAAAGGCATACTACACCCTGAAGAAACTCACAAAACCCACTTCAAAAACCAAATCATCAGTCATGAAGACAGCTCCGGAACCTCACTCCCATAAGAAAGCTCAGCTGCAATGAAACAGTGGTCTGAGTATTGTCAAGACTGTACAACAACCACAATCCAACTGACAAGAGCATAATAGAAGAGAAGCAGCAACATCCAAAGTACCCTCGCCATTACCTTACTGAGGGAAGAAGTGAAAGAAGCCATCCGCACATACCAGTAGAAAGTCCCCAAGAAGCAGACAACATGCAGCAGAGGCTTCTCAAGCATTGGTGGGAAACAGTCCATCACACATGTTACACTATCTTCGCAAGATTTGGGAGACATAACAGTGGCAACAGAATAGGACCACAATCACTCAATTCATAACCCTCCCAAGAAGGGGAATTTACGCCAATGCCAAAACGATAAACAATCATCTCATCCGCCACGACAGCTAAGCATGCTCAAAGTTATTTTGAATCGACTCAAATGGAAGGCAGAAGAACAACCTTGCAGAGGAACAAGCTGGTTCAGGGCAGGCAGGCACATTCGGAACAGATGTTTAACTCCAATCCTGATGGAAAAACATCTTCAACATCAGAGAGAACCTTTCCACAACTTCATCGACTTCAAAAGGCTTCAACAGGTATGGCACGAAGGCCTGTGGCAGTCCTCAGAAATTGGCAATGAAGAAGGACTAGTGGCAAACCCTTCAAGCATATACCACACCGCAAGCAGTGCAGTCATCTGAACAATCAGGTCGGAGACTACTTTTCAAAAACCACAGTTTGGGTCTCGACTAAGATGCTGTTATCTCCATCCTGTTTACATCTGTTTCATTGAAAACATATGAGAGAGACCCTCCATGACTTCCACTCTACCATCTCCTTGCGGCAGAAACTCCCTCCAACAACTTGCGTTGCCGAGAACCATTGACCTCATGGGCGGAAGTAACACAAGAGCGGCAAGATCTTACCTCCAACTTGATAACGAGCTGGAGCATAGGGGATGAGGTGACTGAGAAAAGTAAAGAACTTGTTAACACACGAGGCAACGCCACTGCTAAAATTTACATGAACGGCCAGCAACTAAGGAGGTAGACGCTTTAAATACCTTGGTGCACACTCACAAAGGACGGGTAGCGAGGACAGAAATTAAATCAGAACTAAGACAGCCATGCAACATCTTCCATGATAAAACTCACCACCATATGGAAAAGTTAAAGAGATCAGTTTTCCCAATATCAACTAAAGCTCTACAAAGCCCTAATTCAACTATCTGCTGTACTGAAGTGAAACCTTACATTGACTGATGAAACAGCAGAGCGAATCCAGTCATTTGAAACAAAATCCATAAAAACTGCTGGGCATATCCCTGGAGAGAAACGAAAGACCATGATTTTGTAAGAGTCAATAACATGCTGGCAGGTCCACATAATCCCCTTCTCACCATCCTCAAGAAGAAAAAGCTGACACCACCCCCGCCACAACACTCTGACAAAAACAGTACTGCAGGTAACAAGGGAAGGTGGCAGAAAGAGGGACGGACAGAACAAGTCATGGTTGGACAACATCAGAGATGACCAGATGAAAGACTTCACTACGGGCAGAGCCTAGGACCTGAGATGGATGGAGAGGCTTACCATGCATCTCTTTTGTGTCCCCCATGACCCGAAGGTCACGGATGATGAGGATGATAATAATAATAATAATAATAATAAATGGAACTTAATATGCCTAATACTCTTGCAAAGACAAATCAAAGGCATGCATTTAACCTAATCTTACACATCATGCAATCAATATAAATAATAAATAATCAAAAGTTTAAACAACAGATATTTTACAAACATGTGCAATGCCGCCCAACTCTATGAAATAAAATGTCGATGTCAAATGTTTTTCAAAAGCACACACAACCACTCGCAACAGGCCCGTATACTTTAGCAGGTGATAGGACATGGTTAGATATGAAACAGGAAGGGGAAGTCTTTAGAGTTTGAAATAACTATGCTTGAGGCTGGATTTAAAAGTGTCATAGCTAGGTTTTCCTGGCGAAAGAGAAGGAGCTCATTTCCAGGATGATGGACCCAAAAAATAGAGAACAAGCCGCGCCCACAGAGGATTGCTGAATCTAGGTAATTCTACACAAGGTATCTGCAGTAGAGCGGAGGGAACGTGAAGGGAGTGACAGGTTTTGTTTTGTAACAGACATTCACATAGTACGAGGGTGCAGTTTGTGGAGACATTTGTAACAGAAGGGTACTGATCTTATAATCTAATCTCTGTGGCTCAGCTAGCCAGTGAGAATCGCAAGAAGGGTCATTGTCTCAAGTTTTTTTCTTTCTGAGAACTAGTCGGCTGCAGAGTTTGTATACGTTGAAGGGATGATAGAATGATTGCTGGCAGACCAGACCAAAAGAGAAATGCCAATAGTCTAGACGGAAAAAGAATAAAAGTGACAAGTTTGACTGTTGCATTGGTGGGACAGTAGGTTCGAATTGCACTAATTACGCATAATTGAGAGTAAAGCAACCATTGACAGGTCCTGGTGATGAATTTTTTCAGAGAGAGTGTGTTGTTGATAACAACACCTAGATACTTCACAGAAGTGGATAGAGGGACTGATGTATTGCCGATTCCTATTGAAGCTGTTGTAATGAAGAGATTTTGTGTTTTGGTCCTAGAGCATGGCTTCGGTTTTATCTCATTTAGCGTAATTTGTTCTGTGTCATCCAGTTTACAATATCTTCAAAGCAGGGGCCATAAATGTGTATGACTGGTAAGAATATGTGACTGCATTGCGCTTTGAATCTGTCTTTTCAAGAATGCGATATATTAATTTCCATGTATTATTATTAGTATTATTATTATGTATTATTTCATGATCATTTTTTATTATATTATTATTATTAATTATTATTATAGTTGTCAGGAAAAAGCAGATTTTCAGGAGTAACACTGCTTAGGGGGGGTAAATGCTTTGAATCTGAGAGTCATCTTCGTATAAAATGATGGTTATTTGATAATGGTTTATTAAATGTGACAGTAGGCCATTGTAAAGAGTAAAAAGAAACAGGCCTAGAAACTGATCCCCTTTGACTCGGCAATCCAGTTTGGCAGGATTGATTGAATCGTGTTTACTGCAACTGTCTTGGAATCGGTCAGTAAGGTATGAATTAAAATGATTGAAAGGTCATAATTGCCTGCTTAACCAATTGCCACACCCGTAAAATTGGGTCATGTCTATCAATAGAGTGAGTTCCAAAAAAGGTCGATTATTTTCATCAGATTTTTTAAAGCATAAAAAATGACTGTGCACTTTGTTTTTTGGGGATTGAGGACACAAATCAATACCAGATAGTAATGAGAAAGTTGGAAATGATCATGAAATGAGGATTGCCTGTATTCCTAGAGTGTTGACCCCAGGCATGCATATTGTGGTAAGGAAGCTAGCAGACCACAAAGGACTGAGGGGGTACAGTGTTTGCTGAAAAATCAAAAAAATTCAAACCTATCAAATTTATTCAAAATCACATGAGTTTTGAGTCAGAGGTAAGTCTTTCACCAAAGTGCTTTTTATTTCTGTGGGTGTCTTAGTACGTGCGGTATGAATATAAGAGTCACATAGAAAAACAGAAGGAAAAGAGTGATTTTTTAAAATTCTGGTGTGCAGCCAAAGTGGAGTCATTGTCACTCATTGGAGGAGAAGATAACTCTAGCCTAACTGCACCAGAAGTCTAGTCACAAACTCAATCTTCACAATCAGAATGGCTAACGTGACACGCTTGTTCTGTCGAAAGTTTTCCTCAACTTCTGCTATGGCAGGTGTAATCAAGCATGTGACTGTAATTGGTGGAGGACTAATGGGGTCTGGAATTGCACAGGTAATAATTTAGATGTTGCATTCCCTTGGGTAGTGAGCTTGTTACCTTTGAACTATTGAACGCACATGTTGCAGCATTCGCCGAGATCGGCATTGGACTTTGAACTCCCAGCTGTTTGCTAGTCTAGGGGGGCAAAGGTGAGGGGAGTTAGCCTGCCGTGGGACAAAACCCAAACCTTGTTCAGGTTTTGGGCCAGCAGACTGTTGCACTAATTCGTTAATGTTTAGAGCTGAACATCCACAGAACAAGAACTTGGGAACTGGTGGTTCCTCTTTGTTCAAGTACCAACCAGATCTAAGTAAATTTGACATTTTGAGAGGCAAATTACACTAGGTCTGTAGTCGTTAGTCACTAGCCGGCTTGAGAAGTTCTGTTAGTGTTATGTAAAATGAAAATCACAAGCATGTAAAAACATATTTTGATAGTTCTTGTTTTGTTGTTGAACAGTGTGTGTGTGTGTGTCACTGACACTGTGTGTGTGTGTGTGTGTGTGTGTGTTTGTGAGAAACTGAAAGTCAAGTCAAAGTCAAAAACTTTATGACCATCCCATGAAGGGCAAAATACTGACAGGCACATTGATACAAATCATAATCTTGAAAGACACAAGAAACTTAGAAAGCTACATATGATATTGGTTTTGACATTCCAAGATAATTTCAAATATTTTAATATAATTTTATATCACTCACACACACGTGCACACACACATGCTTGCACTAACGTACACATACACTCACCAGTGTAGGAATACTATGTTAATTGTTATAAAGACCATTGACTAGAAATAGAATTGTAGAAAAGATATATATATATATATATATATATATATATATATATATATATATATGCAACATTACAAGTATATGAATTTATAAACTTATATATTTCACACATGTTTAATACTATATATATATTTATGGTGTGTGTACATATTAATATTTCATACATTTTTTAAATGACTATTTTTAAAATTAATGACATTTTTAAAAATCCAGCCTCAAGATATATTTGTTTCAAACCTAAAATTCCTCTCCTGTTCATTTCATAGCTATCCCTGCTTTTCAACAGCAAAATTCCATCACCCTGCCAAAGTGTATAACGTGTGTGTGTGTGTGTGTGTGTGTGTGTGTGCATTTGGACTTGTTAGAACTATTACTTGCTATTGGTTGCATGGCTGTGTAATAATGAGTTGAGTGTAAGCGCTTTGATTTGTCTGTGCAAGATACAGCGTTATATAAATTCCGTTTATTAATTATTATTATTATTATTATTATTTTAGTATATGTGTGTGTGTGTACATACACAATGTATATATATAATGTTACATTATACTTTCATGAATTAAAGCAAAAATTAAGACGTTTTCATGAGTGCGCATGTGTGCACATGATACACCCCCCTCTAAGCATGTACACATGTGCACACACACATACACACAACTCACACACACCGTTACACACACACACACACCACACACACACACACACACAAAACACACACACACAAATACACACACACACAACACACACACACCACACAACCAGTACACACACACACACCAACACACACCACACACACACACACACACACACACACTCACAAAACACACCACACACACACACACAAACCCCACACACACCACACACACACACACACACATATCATAGTGCTTCTTCAAGTTGAAGTTGAAGTTCTTCAAGTTGAATTGAGGTTGAAGGGTGAAAATGAAGGAAATGTTATTTCAACTTTAAACACAAAGCATTTTTCCTCTATAGCATGAAGGCTTGAGCACAAGCCCACACCTACAAACACACCCACACCCACCCACTTACACATACATTCACATGTGCATGCACGTGCATGCTAAGTTACATCTAATCACACACAACACAACACACAGACAGTGATACATACACATTTATATTGACTACACTCATGACATTGACAGTCAGGCAAGTAATTGAAATTTAGAGAAATGTGAAAGTGGTTTGTCAGTGTTATTGTGTATGAATTTGAATGACTACTGGCACAAAATAATTTCTTTTAATTGAGCTTGATTTGATTTGTTTTGCTGTTTGGGCATTGAAACCTGGTGGTCAGAGTAATGTATTTGTGATCTGCTGACCAGGGCTCAATTCTTGTTCAAGAGGATTTTTCCTCAGGAGTTAACATGAGATGTTAACATGCTGACTCCACTCTCCCCAAAAGTCTTTTGGTTGAGACTATAGACTATAGTATAGACCGAGGTCCCGTGTGCGCATGCACGCAGAACATCTTGTGTACACATTCAAACCCAATCCGCTTTTCAGAAGAGTAATAATAATAATAATAATAATGTAAGGAATTTATAAGCGCTGAATCTGTTAAAGGCAACAATCAAAGCGCCAGATTTATCACCACTTAAGTCATGGCAATTCTCTCCGTAATTCGGGCTGCTCTCCCCGGGAAGGGGGAGAACGCGTCGCTACTTACGCTGCTCCCCACCCTTTCACCCTTTTTTTTTTTTTTTTTTTTTTTTTTTTGCAGCTGATTGTTTCCCCTATCAAGTGGCTTTTTCTAAGAATTTTGCCAGGACAACTCCCCTTGTTGCCGTGTTTTTTTTACGTGCGCTAAATAATTACGAGTAACACACGGGAACCTCGGTTTATCGTCTCATCCGAAAGACTAGCGCCCAGACCACCACTCATGGTCAATGGATGGGGAAAAATTTCCGGGCCAACGGGGACAACCGCCGCACACTTCAGACCCGGACTTTTCGCTTTCTAGACAGGCAACGTTTCCCCTAACCACCGATCCATCGTAAGTTGGGCCCTTGTGTGCCGTGGGGAAAAATGACAAAATTTACAAAACTGCATACACATGGGACTGGGTGAAAAAAAGCACATAGTGCTTATTCCCTTACCTCGAAATAAAAGAATTTTAAAAAAGTAAATCCTGAAGGGAGCATTGTGTGTGTGTGTGTTGTGGCGTGTTTTGTGTGTGGTGTGTGTGAAACTTTTTATTTTTTTATTTTTCAGATGGACATTGAATAAGCATGCATTTGCTTTTTCATCAAGCTCTTTTCTAAAGGAAAAAAGCGAGAAAAAAATATACAATAATATATTATAATATATATATAATGCAGAAATAGAATAAAAACCTAATCTAAAGGGAAACTATACAAGTCAAACAAAAAAGACAAAAACATATGCATATATCATTAATGGGAAATTAAAAACAAAACAAAAAACCCTGAAAAATATTAAACCATACAATTCAAAAATTAAAAAATCTTAAAATATATCCATCATAAACAAACAAACAAGCAACAATGAAAAACAAAACCAAAACAATAAACAATCAAACAAACACAAACATACGTACACAACAACAACAGCGACAATAACTAACAAAGACAAAATAACAGCCAAACAAATGAACAATATATAACAACAAAAGACGAAAAAAAAGAGTCCAAATACCCCCCCCCCCCCCCCCCCCCCCCCCAAAAAAAAAAAAAAAAAAAAAAAGCAAAATAAACCAGAACTCCACCCCCACCATCAACAACAATAACAACAACAACAATAACAACCAAATGGGTATAAACGGAGGAAGCTGATGTATAGTTTCCTTTTAAATCATTTAAAGACTTACATACACATACACACCCTTACCCATATCCCCTTCACCACATAATATACTCATATAATTATAAGGAAAACGAGAAATAACCAAGCAGCCATTGGATTCAGAGCAAAAAAGTATAACAAAGACTGAAAGAGTGAAAGACATCCATTCCCTCCCTTTTCCCTGGTTATATACACGCATGTACATGTGCTTTTTGATTTAAGAAATTAAGGCAGAACAACGTTAATCCTTCCATCAAAGAATAAATTCAGGCAATGTAAACCCACCCAGCAATACTAACATCAGCAATAACAATTTAGGTCATCTAATACAATAAAAAAGAGAAATAACAACGACAAAATTAAATAAATCAGCATATATTTGTGTAACACGAAAAACGTAAAAAGCCCAAAACAGCAAGAAAGTAAAAATCAAAAACCGAACCAATTACACAACACACAGCACTCACACACATGTACACACGCACACACGCACACGCACACACATACACACACACACACAGATTCAAAGTGTGTTGGGGTCGATATCATATCAACCCATATATAGATCAATTCTTACACATGTACTCTATATGAATAAGAAAACTTGGGTCATATATGATTTTAATGACAAAAATAACATCAGTGACACTTACTTAAATCACTCTCTTTAAGTTTACAAGTCGTGTTCTGAACTTTTATTCATGAAGTATCTTTTTAGATGTGTTTTATACTGATTTTTGCTTTTAATACTTTTCAAATTTTGGGGGAGTTTATTCCATAGGTCACTGCCTGAATACAAGAGGCTCGATTTATATAGGTTATTTCTGGGTCTTGGAAATGTTAGCAAATGGTTGTGTCTGTGATGGTTAATTTTGAAAGCTTTGGTAATCTTCGGAGGTGCATTTTGATTAACAACTTTGTGCATAAACACAGCTTTATTGAATAAAAGTCGGTTTTGAAATGTCAGGACATTTATTTGCTTATAATCCTCAATTGTCAGGGTGCTTGTTTTTAACAATACAAGTTTTGCTGCTCTTATATATAAATGATGAATGAATTTCAAGTTCGTTCCACTGCAGGTATCCCAAATAGTTGACGCATAGTCAATGATTGGTAGAATGTGACCGCAAAAACATAGTTTTCAAGAATGATTATTTAGAAAGTGTTTTATTTTGGATAATTGAAGTAGCCTGTGGCATTTACCTAGTGACATTATGTGATCAGTCCAAGTCATATGTTTGTCAATGGTAACACCTAATATTTTATGAGAGTCAACTTCTTCAACTATTCTATTATCCAATAACAGAGGTTGAAACCTATCGTTCATTTTTTGCCTTTTCTGTCTTGCTGATAGTGATACATACATACACTTTGTTTTTTGTGCATTTAAGGACATGTGGTTTAATTGAGTCCAAATAATCAATCTGTCAATACTGTATTGAAGTTTGCGAGTTAATCAACTGGAGTCTGAATCACTACAAAAGAGAGTGGTATCGTCAGCAAACATTTCACAGCTACATTTAATAAAACAGGGTAAATCATTTACATAGACTGAAAACAAGAGTGGTCCCAATACTGAGCCTTGTGGTACCCCATATCTAATTGGTAGTAGTTCTGATGTTTGATTATTTACAGATACAAGCTGCTGCCTATTAGACAGAAAATTTTCTAGTAGTTGGATAACTTCAGGTGGCAGTTTGTACAATTCTAATTTGCGCAATAACAGTGGTTGATCACATCAAATGCATTTTCAAAGTCAACAAAAAGGAGGCCAGTAAACTTATTGTCATATATATTGTGTAGGAGACTGTCAGTGAGCTGAGTTAGAGCAGTGTGACAGGAATGGTTTTTACGAAACCCTGATTGATCCTCGTGCAATAGACTGTTTTTTATAAAGTAAGAATTTAGGGATGTTTGTATGTGTTTTTCAATGGGTTTAGATAGTACAGAGAGAATTGAAATTGGCCTGTAAGTTGAAAGAGAAGAACAGTTGCCTGATTTATTGACAGGTATAACTTGAGAGGAAAACACCTTTTCTCAATACACAAGTTGTATAGATATGTCAGTGTTTCAACAATAACTGGACTAGCGAGTTTTATAATGCGGGCATCTAACTTGTCTAGATCACGTGTTCTAGAATTCGTTTGCATTTTTATGCTTTCTAATACGTCAAAGATTGTCATTGGCTGGAGATTAAATGGAAAGTTAACATGTTTTGAGTTAATATATTGTTGTAGGTAATGAAGATCATTTTCGCTTGACTTGTCACATGTTATAACTTTATTTGCTACATTTGAAAAATGGCTGTTTAATTCATCAGCTGATATGTCTTTAATGAACTGCTGACTTTTTGAAACATGTTTATTACATAATGTATTGATGGCTTTCCAAATCTGGTGAGAATCACTAGTGGTAATTAACAACTGTTGAAAGTAATTACGCTTTGATCTGCATTTAATGGAATTCACTTTATTCCTTTGTGTCCTAAATTGTTCATTTGTACCATGGATTTTCAGGTGGTTTCTTAAGTTTATCTCAGATTCTATGTCTTTTGTTATCCATGGAAGTTAACTCTTAAATTTTTTTATTTTTTTTATAAAGGGAGCATAATTATTTGTCATACACTGAGATAAATGTGTTAACCCAAAATTCAACAGCTTCATAGGGGTCTCTGATTTGATATACATCGTGTAATGGTGAATTCATCAGGTATGAAAGAAAATTATCCTCATAGAAGTGTTTGAATCTTCGGTAATATATAGTTTTATGCCCAACTTTAGGAATTTTTATGCGATGCTTAAACCAAGTACAGCAGACAGGATTATGATCGCTGCATCCACATGACGGAACACATACATCAGCTATGTGTTAATAATAATAATAATGTATGGAATTTATATAGCGCTGAATCTTGTAAAGCAACAAATCAAAGCGCTCAGATGACTTAAAAATTATTTTTTTATGCATGTGTATGTGGTTTTTAAAATTTTGTCATTTGTTCCCACCGGCACACAATGGTCTACTCTTTCGAACAGCGGAACAGGATTTAACGTGTGCGCAAGATGTTCTGCATGCGTTTGCACACGGGGCCTCGGTTTATAGTCTCATCCGTTGTTTTGCGTTAGTGTATATATGATCAATTAAAGTTACTCACTTACTGAGTTATCTGTTATATGTGTGGGTTTGTCTATTAGTTGTTCCAGACCAAGCATCATATTGTTGTGATTCCATTTCGGTTTAGGTTTGAGTAAGTCTATGTTAAAATCTCCAAGAATAATAGTTTCACAGTTTAAAAGTGCAACTTCATCCATTAGAGAATTGAATCTATCAAACCAGTTAGTAGTTTCTGACGGATTTCTGTATATGAATCCTATCAAAAGTGGACTACTGTGCTTTAATTTGATTTCTACCCAAATTGATTCGATATCATACACATCAAAATTGTATAGCCTTTGACAGCATAATGAAGATGCAAAATATGTTAATAACCATTTACCCCAATAACAAGCCTTGGGTTACAAAGGATCTGAAACGTGTTTTAAACAAAAAGAAAGTAGTATTTTACACAGGCACAGAACAACAAAAGAAGGAAGTAAATAAAGAAGTCAAAGCTGCTGTTGCACGGGCCAGACGTATATATATAAAAATAAGATAGAAGACAAGTTTGCGGGGAACAATTTTCATGCTGCATGGCAGGGTATCAAAAATATGTCTGCAGTAAATATGGTAGGTGTCCGACATAGGTCAAAGATCAGTTTGCAGGGAGTATGTGATAACAACTTACCAGACCATCTAAACGCATTTTTTACTCGCTTTGAAAAGCATGATTTCTCAGATGAAATAAATGACCTGAAGCAATCCCTAGTTTCTGAGAATAGCGTCATTGTTGATGAAGAAATTATCTGTAAGCACTTAAAGGCAATAAATATTAACAAATCTCCCGACCAGATAGTATATGTGGAAGAACCCTGAAATTCTGCACTACTGAGCTTGCCATGTCCTTCAACACCTGTTCCAGGCCTCACTAGATACTTGTCAGATTCCAGTTATTTGGAAAACTTCCAATGTAATACCTCTTCCAAAGAAACCCAATCCTTCTCGCCTAACAGTTTAGACCTGTACTCTCATATCTCTTTGATGAAACGCTAGAAAAGATCGTAAAATCTCTCATCTTTCCGCTTCAGAAAAGACCTTGACCCACTGCAATTTGCATACAGGTCTCGAGGGGTGTCGAAGATGCCAAACTATTCATTTTGAACAATTGTATAGCCACTTGAAACACCTGACTCTCATGCCAGATATTGTTCGCTGACTTTAGTTCAGCTTCCAATACAATGCAGCCTCACGTTCTGGTTAACAAAATAATTTCAAAATTTGACGTAGACAATCAACTTGTTCGTTGGCTGATTGATTTTTAACCAACAGACCACAGCGTGTTTTGGCCAACAAAATATCTTCTTTGAGATTTACCTGCACTGGTTCTCCGCAGGGTTGCGTCCTCTCACCACTTCTGTACATTCTATACACAGATGATTGCAGAAGCAACTATGGAAATTCCTTTCTGGTAAAGTTCGAAGACGATAGTGCTCTGTTATCGCTCTTATCCGGATCAGTCTTAGACCACGGTCCAGCCCTCACCGAGTTCTACACTGGTGTGAGAGGCCTATCAGGAGCGAAATGTTTCTAAAACTAAAGATCTGCCTATCGAGTTCTACACTGGTGTGAGAGGCCTATCAGGAGCGAAATGTTTCTAAAACTAAAGATCTGCCTATCGACTTCAGAAGATCAGGGCATACTCCTAAGAATATTATTATCCATAATCAAGAAGTTGAAAACGTTTGAACTATAAGTATCTGGGAACTGTTTTTGACCACAAGTTAAACTGGGAGTTAACACTGACACTATTGTCAAAAAGGGACAACAACGTCTGTATTTTCTGAGGAAACTGAACTCATTTTTTGTAGACAAAAAGATTCTTTCCTTGTTTTAACAAGTCTTACATAGAGAGTGTTCTAAGTTTTGCTTTCATTTGTTGGTACAATAACCTTAGTGTTAAAAACAAGAATGGCCTGCAGAGAATTGTAAGAATCTGCTCAAAAATAATTGGAAAAAGAACAAAGAGATCTCATGTCGTTCTGCAATCAGCCGCTTGTACGAAAAGCACAGCCATTTTGGCTGATCCTTCCCATGCTTTGTTTCCAGAATTTCAAATGTTGCACTTCGAACGCCGTTTTCAGTGTCCCATCAGCAAAACTAACAGAAAAAAAATTCTTTGTGCCAGTAAGCATTTGAATTCTGAATTCACAATGATGTTGACTACCTAGTTTTTACATTTCTCTGAATTACTTGCCTGATTGTCATTGTTATGAGTGTAGTCAATACATAATTATGTGTGTGTGTGTGTGGGTTGGTGCGTGGGTGTGTGAAATAAGTCTGTCTTCTAGTCAACGGTCTTAAAACATTGAATTCATATATTGGTGTATGGTGTGGGTGTGCGTGGGCGTGTTCGCACACACACGTACGTGCGTGTGTACGTGCTGTGTATATGCGTGCGTAAAAATAAGTTTTTATGTCTTCTAGTCAATGAGTTTAAAATTGTGTTCACAATTGATGTGTGTGTGTGTGTGCGTGCGGGTGTTTGTGTGTGTGTGCGCATGCGCGCTTGTGTGTGGTGTTGTGTGTGTGGTTCGTGACATTTTATTTGATAACCAATATGAAATATAGCTTTTGTGTCTTTGATATATTTGATGTGTATCAATCTGCCTGTCAGTATTGTAATTGCCCTTCATGGGATGATTAAAGTGTTTTTGACTTTGACTTTGACTTGACTAAGCCTGTAGTTTTTGGTTTGTAGGGATCTTGGCGAAATATTTGGTATCCTGGAAT
Organism: Rapana venosa; assembly: GCA_028751875.1. NCBI lineage: Eukaryota > Metazoa > Mollusca > Gastropoda > Neogastropoda > Muricidae > Rapana > Rapana venosa. The sequence goes on from CM054134.1 coordinate 123,704,608, forward strand.
GTGCATGTCTGCATCAGTTATATTTGAAGAAAGGCGGGATTCAGCAAAGCCAAACAAATGAAACTCATTCCCATCATTAAATAGTATGCTAGCAATGCCATCTTTTTTATTGGTTGCATTGTTTATGTTGAGGTAGCCTACTCGTAGATCATGTTTTATTGGCCACTTGTCTGAGGTAAGAGACATGACGTAGAGGGAGGAGTGCGGTTAATAGGCTGTGTTAGAACTTCAGGTTTAAGAGAGCAAATGCACAAAGAAAAAACAAACAAAATAAACATACAGAATTAAATACCCAAAACCAAACACATAATTGAAATATAAACACACACTAAGATATACAGGTGTGATCTTACAATAACTGTTCTGTAACAAAATTAAGTAATTAACAGAATAAATGTATACACATACACTAATTCAGGATTATTATATTACAATGCAATACAAAATCCTATAAAGTTTAACAAAAATATACAGTACAGGAGAAAAATGGGAAAATATCAAATGGAAAAAAATGAAAGGTTTAAAAAAAGATTTTTGGCTTGGAATAAGTATCCTATTCCGTTTTTTTAGCCTTTAACTGTTATTGCTCAAAAGTCAATATCAATATACAATGTTCAATAATCAGCTTGATAATTGAGCAGAAAACGACTTCACTGTGTAAACCTTGTTAAATATACTGCAGCATGACACCAATATCTTCTGAGAGAGAGGGAGAGAGGCAGAGGTTGTGACAGAGAGACAGAGTCAGGCAGAAAGAGGCTTTGAAAAGAGAAGAATATACTAGATTACGTAGAGGTATAGAGGGAGACAACTTGACATGGCCAGTACTGTAACATATCATCAGTAGGTTATGTCCTGTGGTGTGGAATGACACAATATTGGAAAATGGGGAGGGGGGAAGGGGAAATGAACATGTAAAGGTGAAAACACAAAATTCAAAGGAAAAACATTTGAATATATAAAACTTACTAGGTAATTATAGAAAACGTGATTCTCACATATATTAAGCATGTGAGAACATGTATGCATTCACCCTGCACATGTGCGGCAAACTCCCCCCCCCCCCCCCCCCCCCCCTCCTCCCCCCCACAAAATCACAAGCTCACACATACATACACTCATAGACCCTTATATTCACATGCATCCATATATTTATACCCGCCGCAGCCTGCCGGACATCATTTCAGCCTAGTGGGGAATTTCCCTCATGCACTAAGCTCTACCTAGTACACACACACTATGAATGAACATTCCACTGAGGTCACTAAGGAAGGAATGGGCACCAAATTCGGTGCTACACAGCCTCCCGTTCACAAGAAATTGGCCAATGACTGGCTTTGTCTTTCCCACGCTTTCTTGTAGCTAAAATTGGCAGCAAAGATTGAGCATAGGATTTGGGAGGAATATACTGATGTGGAAATTGAAGCTATTTTAGCTCAAGTGGAACAGTTCGAAAGAGAATAAAATGTTGAATCCGATGTTGAAGTAGATGTAGAAGAAAGATGAAATAGGAGAAGGTAGTGAGTCGGAAAGTGATGCTGAGGATAACATTCCGTTTGCTTCATAGCAGACGACATGGCGCAGCGCACAAGTGCCTTGCACAGTGGAAGACTTCACGCTGCCAACTGGGCCGGCACAAAACTCTCCCACTGAATGCCAAGCCCTTAGATTACTTTGTTTTGTTTGTGCCCCAACATTTTTTTCAAATTGTAGCAGATGAAACTAACAATTATGCCAGGCAAAAGATCGCCGTGAAAAGCTTAGTCATAGATCCATTATGGACAGAAACAACACCTGAGGAACTTAGAGCTTACCTGTCAGTTTTGATCATGATGGGGATCAAGCGTTTGCCAAGGCTTCATCTCTACTGGTCTACTGATTTGAGATTTTCTGAGTCACGGATCAGTAATATTATGACGAAAACCAGATTTCTCAAAATTAATCAGTATTTTCACCTGAGAAACACGCCAACACACCTGGACGTGACACTGGGCTGTGACACTTGCATTGTGACAGCCATGTAACTGGCTATTGGTGAAGGACACACTAGTGTCTTTGTAAATAGTAGGCGTGAGCATATATTTGTAAATAATGTGCGCATTAGTCAACGTCGTGTTCAATATGTTTGAATACTTTCCACTCAGAAAATGTAGACTTGGTGACAGTAATTTTGTGACAAGTGTGAATGTTTGATTGGATTACTATGACAGTGGATGTGATGGAGGACACATTTAGGCAGGACCACACATATTTTTTAAAAAAATCACATACGTATATTGCGCATGTTAGAGGGTAGTTGTACACTAACAGCATGATGTCACTGCAATGTTACCTGTATTTGGTGACAAAGAGGCGACAGCAGCATGACACATGTAGGTAGGACACACATCTTGGGGTGCAGAACAAAGTATGACATCATATGAATACTTTGGCCAAATATGACTGCTCTGCGAACAATAGTAACTGTACAGCACTATGTGTACTTGAGGTACCTTATTCTCCTAAAAAACTGCGTAAATTTTCGAATACTACAGAGAGTTTCTCTGTAAGAAATGCGAATGGTAAAGGGTTAACAGACCTATAATTTTGTCTGTTTTTGATTCTGGTAGGCTTACAGCCTGTCGACCCAGCGTAACTGCATGGGAAATAGGGTTCCTGGGTTGTCTGGGTGGAAAGTGAAATTCATAGTCAGTCACAGGTGGATACTTTGAGAGGTGGAAAGGACAGGGGACATAGAAACACTGGAGTTAGTGTTGTCTGTCAGGGAGGGTACAGTCTCCATACTTCGGTGCCCCTTCACTGCGTCCACATAGCTGGCAGGAAGGGAGCGTGGTTTTGTATGTGGCCGAGATGGCATCACCGGGTGATATTTACCATGGTCACAGAGGTTTCTGGAAAGGACATCACATCCTCTGTAGCTCGGATGTAGACTGCCACGGTACATCATTTTTTTGGGTGCACCCGACTTGGCTTGGAAGGAGGGGGTGTTATCGATGTAGGCAACTCCTTCCTGAATGCAGGCGTGTCTCAGATTGGCTGTCGACCGTGAAGCAGCCTCTCTGAGCGGGTGTCGTCCAAGGGGAGGAAGGAGTGAGGAGGCATGTAGTGCGGCCCGGGGAAACGCGTCTTTGAGCAGTCGGATCAGCCTGACCCAGTCTGCTGAAGAAACAGGACCCGTGTAGCAGTTATTGATCCCCACGTGCAATACCACACGTCTGATGAGGGGTGAAGGGGGGCGAGACAATAGCCACTGACACAGGTGGTCGACAGTCAGGCCAGGCACTGACAGGTTACAGACCGGGTGGCTGTGTGTTGGCATTTTGTTGGTGTCCAGATGTACCAACACAGAGTCACCCAACAGTAGTGTGTTGATACTGGGTGGGACAGATTTCTGCTTCAGAGCAGTTAAGGGAGATAGGTGGGGTGGGGCTTTGTTGGTAGCTGGGGACTTGGGCTGTTTGCGTGTCTGTGTATTGAGATGTGTGTGGCTGTGGAGTGTGAAGGAATAGAGTAGGGGGTGTGGGCAAGAATGGGTTGTTTGTTACATTGATTGTTAGTCAAACTCAAAGGGGAGTGAGAGTGAGAAGTTTGTAATTTGTCTGCAAGAATTGGCTGCTTGTTAGTCTGTGTGTGCACAGATGAAGAGTTGATTTGTTTACATTGTGTCAGATGCCATTTTCGCACTCCGACAGCTGTGTGAAAGGGCCATCGAATACAACCAAGACTTGCATACAGTATTCGTTGATCAAGAAAAAGCTTTCGACCGAGTCAACAGAGACAAACTCTGGAAGATCCTGGAGCAGTACGATATGAAGGGGCAGTTGCTTGATAACATCAGAGCAATCTATGCCAACAGTATGAGCGCAGTCCGAACAGCCAGTGGAACATCCGACTGGTTCCCGGTTACATCAGGGGTCAGGCAAGGCTGCGTACTCTCTCCCCTTCTCTTCATGATCTACTTGGACCAGATTACAAAGGAAGCCAACCCAGATCTTGAGGCCCTGAACGAACTATTATTTGCTGACGACCAGTCCTTGATGAATCAGAACAAAGCAGCTCTTCAAGAACACACAGACCAACTCAACACAAGCTGCGAGAGGTATGACATGAAGATCAGTATCACCAAAACAGAAGTTATGTCTGTCAGCAGAAATCCAGGAAAGCTGGACATCAACATCAACAGCACCCAGCTGAAACAGACCAAAGAATTTAAATACCTTGGCAGCCTCTTCACTGAAGATGGAAAATTGGACAGAGAGATAGAAACAAGATGCCAGAAAGCGAACGCAGTCAGTTACCAACTCGCCCCCCTTCTAAAACATTCCAGCATCCCAATGAGCACCAAGGCAAAACTCATCAATGCCATCTTCGTTCCAACACTCACATACCAGTGTCAGACATGGGCCCTAACAAAAGCCTTAGAGAGAAAATTGGTCACATGTGAAATGCGCTGCCTGAGAAAAACTGTCAACAAGACCAGACGCGACAAGATCAAGAATGAAGTGATCAGAGACATGGTCGGACTAACACCAATTCTCCACCATATCGAACAACAAAGGATCAGGTGGTTTGGTCACCTCACTAGAATGCCGCCCAACCAACCAGCCCTACAGGCATACACCACCAAACACAATGGCTGGAAAGCCAGAGGTAGACCAAGGAGACGATGGAGTGACTCCGTGGCTGACACCCTGCGAGCCCATGACCTGTCACTACATCAAGCCTCCCGCCTTGCTGCAGACAGACGTCTGTGTCTCCCCGCGACGCCGAAGGGCACCAGCGGCAGATGAAAGAAAGAAAGAAGTGTCAGTGGTTTGTCTGCAGTGGCTGAGAGTGAATCTGTTGCATTGTCTGGAAGAGCTTCAAATCTGTTTGAAACATCTACACTATATTTTTCTGTTTGTGGGGACAGTTCAGCAGGAGGAGGCTCTGTGTTTGCATTGTCAGTCTGTGCCACTGAATGATGTGGCTGTTTGGCAGCAGAGAGAGTCTGTAGTTGTGTCTTGGTGCTTTTGTTGACATTGTTTTGACTGTCTTTGAATGACTGGAGTTTGTTTGCTGTTTCTTTTAGTTGGGTTTGCTGGGTTTTGTGGCTGTCTTGTAGTTCATTGATTTGGTTTGAAACTGCTTGTTTCATGATTTTCTTGGAGTTTTTCATTCTGATCTCTGAATCAGAGATGTTTTGGGTGTTGTGTTCTATCTGTTGTCTTGTTTGCAAAAGTTGAGATTCAAGTGTATGTATTTTGCTCTGCATGTTGGAGATGGTGAGGTTTGCAGTGATGAGTTGACTGTAGTGCATGGTTACTGTAGCAATGTTAGACATCTCCGTGAAAGTGTAAGGTTTGGTGTGTTGCTGTGTAGAGGGGTCACTTGATAAGAGGTGAGCGTTGGCGTGGAGGGAAGGGTCTGGACTGGGGGAGGGGGTAGAAGTGGGGCAGGTTTGAGGTTGGTAAGGAGGAGAGGAAGGGGAGGTGATGGAGGAGTCAGGGAATCTTGTTGTTGAAGGGAGGGGTTGAGAATCAGGTGAGGGGTCATGGAGAAGGGTGTGTGTGTGTGTGCTTATCTGTTCCTTTATTTTGAAGGCAGTGGAATAAGCACTCATGTGGTTTTTTGTAGATCCAGTCCCTCTGTGCTTGCGATTTTGTAAATTTTGTCATCTGTATCCACGAGCACAAATAGCTTATTCTTCTGAAAGGTGGAACACTCATTAGGTTTGACTTTTGTTTTAACATGTGCACAAGGTGTTTTGTGTGTGTTTGTGTGCACAGGGGACCTGTTGTTATTGTTACAGTCTCATCCAAATGACTTTGTGTGTGTGTGTGTGTGTGTGTGTGTGTGTGTGTGTGTGTGTGGTGAGTGAGTCACTGAGTCAGCGTGTCAGAGGGAGTGGGTTAGATAGGTGGAACATGCTGTATCTAGACATGTGGAGAGAGAGAGAGAGAGAGTTTAGCAAATAATGACATAGTTGCTATGGAACGAACTCCAAATGTTGATTTCATAATCACTGTAGACTGTAGTGAGTCACTAGTGGAGTACTGCTGTGACCTGTTTGACCTAGGTGTACCTTTGATAATTATGCTATTAATAAAACATAATTGAATTTATATCAAACTTGCCTTTAATAATTATGCTGTCAATAAAACATAATTGAATTTGCATCAATCAACAGACATTCCCCCCCTTTTTTTAATATATGGGGTTGTGTTCTTGAGTGCATATAGTAATAAAAGAAAAGTGCTGGGAGACCTTACTTCATGATACAGGGTGAAGGCCCTTAAGTTAATGATAAAGGGCGAAGACAGGAAAATCGGGATTATACTACTGCTCCTTCTACAGTTACAATAGCTTCTAGTTCAGAAGTGAGCTGGTCTGGTGACGATGACTGATGATAATTAAATGTTGATCATGGTGATGGTGATGGTAGTGACACTGACAGTGGTGGGGATCTTTTTTTGTGTGTTCCTTGGCTAGAGATGCAAGGTTCACCAGTGGTGAGATTTTTGTGTATGTGACCATTTCCCTCCCCATTTAGGTAGCCTCATTCTGACTTCGGGGATGGTGTCTAAACATGACACCAGTGTGCATGCATTAATCTGTAAAACATTTTGTTATCTGTTCCTACTGACTCAAAATGGCCTACTCTTCGACTTCCGAAAGGTAGAATGGGTTTTTAATGTGTGTGCATGATGTTCTGTGCACATTCACACAATGGGCCTCGGTTTATAGTCTCACCTCAGTTCAATTTTTTTATCAAACTGGGAAGAAAAAGCGGCGCTTCAAATCCAGCATCAACAGAGCCAGAACAAGAACCTACCCTGGAGCTGACATAGGCAGCGACCACGACCTTGTGCTGCTGGTGCTGAAGAAAAACAAACAGCCTGCAAACCCACGTATCAAATTTGACGTGGACAAACTGAAAGATCCAGATGTCGAGGAGATCTTCCAAGCTAAGCTTGGTGGACGTTTTGCGGCATTAACCCTCCTGGACAATGACATCAATGACCTCACCAACAACTTCAATGAGGCAGTCCGAGAAACAGCAGAGGAGGTACTCGGTCGTCAGAGGAATAAACACCAGCCATGGACTACCAATGACATCTTGGACCTCTGCGATACAAGAAGAGCACTGAAACCAACCAGGTCTTCCAAACCCTAAAGAATACCGGGAGGCCAACAATCTTGTGAAGAAGTCAATGTTAAAGGCCAGAGAGAAGTGGATCAGTGATCAATGTGATGAGATTGAAAAAAGCATGAAAGTGGGCAACAGTAAAAAGGCATACGACACCCTGAAGAAACTCACAAAACCACTTCAAACCAAATCATCAGTCATTGAAGACAGCTCCGGAAACCTCCTCACAGAAAGCTCAGTTGCATTGAACAGGTGGTCTGAGTATTGTCAAGAACTGTACAACTACCCAATACAACCTGACAAGAGTATAATAGAAGAGAAAGCAGCTACATCAAGAGCACCCTCGCCATTACCTATACTGAAGGAAGAAGTGGAAGAAGCCATCCACAGCTTACCAGTAGGAAAGTCCCCAGGAGCAGACAACATACCAGCAGAGCTGCTCAAGCATGGTGGCGAAACAGTCATCACACATGTTACAGCTATCTGTCAGAAGATTTGGGAGACAAAACAGTGGCCAACAGAATGGACACAATCACTCATCATACCCCTGCCCAAGAAGGGGAATTTACGCCAATGCCAAAACTATAGAACAATCAGCCTCATCAGCCACGCCAGCAAGATCATGCTCAAAGTATTTTGAATCGACTAAAGAAGGAGGCAGAAGAACACCTTGCAGAGGAACAAGCTGGGTTCAGGGCAGGCAGGAGCACAATCGAACAGATTTTTAACTGCCACATCCTGATGGAAAAACATCTTCAACATCAGAGAGACCTGTTCCACAACTTCATCGACTTCAAGAAGGCTTTCGACAGAGTATGGCACGAAGGCCTGTGGCAGGTCCTCAGAATGTTTGGCATTGAAGAAGGACTAGTGCAAACCATTCAAGCACTATACAACACCGCAAGCAGTGCAGTCCTTCTGAACAATCAGGTCGGAGACTACTTCAAAACCACAGTTGGGGTCTGACAAGGATGCCTGTTATCTCCAGTCCTGTTTAATCTGTTCATGGAAAACATTATGAGAGAGACCCTCCATGACTTCCACTCTACCATCTCCATTGGCGGCAGACCCCTCAACAACTTGCGGTTTGCCGATGACATTGACCTCATGGGCGGAAGTAACACAGAGCTGCAAGATCTTACGACCAGACTTGAGAACAGAGCTGGAGCATATGGGATGGAGGTGAGCTCGGAGAAAGTAAAGTACTTGTGAACAGCACGAGCAACGCCACTGCTAAAATTTACATGAACGGCCAACAACTGGAGGAGGTAGACGCTTTTAAATACCTTGGCGCTACACTCACAAAGGACGGGCGATTGATGACAGAAATCAAAGTCAGAATAGCCATGGCAACATCTTCCATGACAAAACTCACCACCATATGGAAAAGTAAAGAGATCAGTTTCCCAATCAAACTAAAGCTCTACAAAGCCCTAATTCAGTCAATCCTGCTGTACGGAAGTGAAACCTGGACATTGACTGCTGAAACAGCAAAGCGAATCCAGTCATTTGAAACAAAATGCCATAGAAAACTGCTGGGCATATCCTGGAGAGAACGAAAGACCAATGAATTTGTCAAGAGTCAAATAACACGGCTGGCTGGGAGTCACCCAGAACGTGCCACACTCTGACTCACTCGTCCCACCTGGGAATCACTGTGAGATAGGAAGCACACGGGATGGAAGTTTGCGTGTATGACTATTTTCAAGTACCTCGCCAAATAGGCAGCCATACTCCGACTTCAGAGGATTTTTTTCTCCTTTAAAAGAAGAGTGCAGGTTGTTATTTTAAGAGCTTGTCATGGCTGAAGGCAATCTCAACACAACAGTTTACAACATAACAACATTTTAGTGTAGGCCTTGGCAATTAGCTGACATCAATAACTGACACAGCTTTTGGCCTGGGCCAACCTTCTTTTGGTGATATTTAACTGTTGCAGGTAGCGGCAGCGACAGGACACAGTGTGGTGATGGTGGACCAGAGTCAAGATATTCTGGCCAAGTCTACTGCGGCCATTCAGAAAAGTCTGGCCAGAGTGGCCAAGAAAAAGTTTGCTGATGATACGGAGGTCTGTCACTTTGGGCTTAGTTCACATAAGTTGGTTCTGAAAGTAAATCCTCTTTGTGAAAAAAAATATCTTTTTTTCATATTCTCATACCATAAAGTCCTGTTTTTTGTTTGTTTATGTTACCATACCTGTTTTTGTTTATATTCCCATATAATAAACTAGAGCTCCTTCATTTTGTGTGCGTCTGTGTTCTCATTCCACATATTTCCTTTGTTTTTGTAAAAAAATCCTCTTCACTGACCAGTTTGGGTCTGTTTAGTATGCCATAGGTATTACGTGTGGTTCACAGAGCTCTGTTTTTGGTGCTCAGCTACAGTTTGTACTTAGGTGACTAGTGTTGACAGGCTCTGTGCTGGGCAGTGGATTGGAATAAGGCTGACTAGTCTTTTCCAGAAATCACCTGGAGGGCAGCAGCCACTTCACACTGGAGTTTGTGGTTCTGTCACTTTGAGAATGCTAAGTGTGTATATTTTTTATGCATGTTTCCTGGGCTAGAACTCCAGGTTGACCTATGGTGAGTTTTTGCCTGTGCAGCCGTTTTTGCCCAGCATGAATGATGAAGAGAGATGCTTTCCGCCTTCGGGGATGGAATGGTAAATAGAAATTGTTGCACGGGTGTTCGCTGTTAGTATTGGTGATTACTTTACTGTAAGTCACAGTATGTATGGCTTTGATTTGTCTGTGCAAGATATAGCGCTATATAAATTCCATGTATTATTATTTTTATTGGTGAAATCTGAACTCTTTATAATAGCAACATAGCCATTGTTATAGATGATGATAATGATATAATAATAATGATGTTGATTATTGTATTACTGTTGTTGATAAACGGGTAATACTAAGGCTGTTGTAACTGTTGGTAAATGTCAAGCAGTTACACACCATTGTACTGCTTTAATCTAGTCTCTTTTTTAAAATTTTAAGTGGAAACATCAGGTGATGGTTATGACAACATGGGACAAGTGGAGAAGTAGCCAGTGGCGCCCAGTGAAGGGGACCTGAGGTCTGATGGCCCGTGCTGTGTGGTTGCAGAAGCAGTCCTCCTTTGTGGCCGATGTCCTCAGTCGCATTGGCACCAACACTAATGCTGTGGAGGCCGCCAAAACCACCGACCTGGTGGTGGAAGCCATTGTGGAAAACCTGGACGTCAAAAAACAACTGTTCTCTGCTTTGGATGCTGCAGCGCCGCAGTTAGTGTGATGTTGATATTATGTGTCAGTGTTGATATTGTTGTCGTGTGTAGTGTTGATAGTATTATTCTGTGTAGTGTTGATAATTGTCATTGTGTGTGGTGTTGATTTTGTTATTTATGTTTGGGGTGTTGACATTGTTATTATGTGTGGTGTTGATATTTTCATTAACCTCTTTACTGCCGAGTGCAAGTGCACCCTATATGCTGGGGAATAAAATTCTTATGTACCACTGATATCAGGGTTAATGACCAGAAGCTGGAAACAGTTCAAAGCTTCAAGTACCTGGGAGCCATTGTATCAGACCAGGGATCCAAGCCAGAAGTAGTATGCAGGACTGCACAGACAATAACAGCTTTGTCAAAACTAAACACCATCTGGAGAGATAAGAATATCTCACTTATCTCCAAGATCAGACTAATGTGCTCCCTTGTCATATCCATATTTCTGTATGCCTGTGAATCATGGACCCTGACTGCAGATTTGGAGAGAAGAGTACAGGCAGTGGAGATGAGATGCTTTCGGAGACTCCTTGGCATCTCCTACAAAGACCACATAAGCAACGAAAGCGTGCATAACAGAATCCAGCAAACCATTGGACCCTATGAGAACCTTCTAACGATCGTGAAAAAGCGTAAACTTAAATGGTATGGGCATGTCACAAGATCCCAAGGAATTACAAAGACAGTTTTGCAAGGCACTGTCCAAGGAGGAAGAAGAAGAGGCAGACCAAGGAAGAGCTGGGAGGATAACATCAGCGAATGGACAGGCCTAGAACTCAACAAAACCATGAGAAAGGCAGAACAGAGAGAGGAATGGAGGGAACTGGTTGTTGAGTCTTTGAGGGTGCCCCCACAGTCGTCAGACTATGGGACAGATAGATAGATAGATGTACCACTTGCTATGTTCATGTCCCTCTTACTCAGAAATTACTAAATGAATAATCCTGATAGTCGGCCCAATGACAGTATATACATCGTATATTGCTTTGAGGCAAGCTCAGATTAGTTAGCATGATATTTCACTACAAAAATACACTTAAAATGTAAAAAATGGACGAACAATTCACTTTCTTCATCACCACTGTCAGTCTGAGTACCCCCATCTCAGTAACGTCACACCTAAGTCAAGCAAAATCACCTGTTTCTTTTTTTTAATGCACTATCTCCTCAATCATACAAAATCGTTTTCATCACTGTCAGGATATTCTAAAATTTCATTGCCACTTTTTCAGCTGTGTAAAGTTATTGATACCTTCAACGAGAAGTGTCAGCCATTTTGAACAAGAACTTCCCAAGCAGTCATGAATAATAACACACAATACAAGCTAAAAAACGATTGTTTTTGCAGCTGGATTTTGCCAAGCAACAGGAGAGTGATCTCCACAAATAGTGCAAGGAAGCTGGCTTGTTTACTTGGTTTGAAACCCTGGAATTTTTCCGGGTTGTTGTCGTATCGAGTGCACATTTAGCCCCGGAAAATTTCCAGGGTGGGACAGTCAAGTGGTTAATGTGTGTGGTGTTGACATTGTCATTATTGTATGTGGTATTGGCATTGTTGTTACTGCGTGTGATGTTGACATTGTTATTGTGTGTAGTGTTGATATTGTTGTCACTAGTGTGTTGTTGACATAGTCATTATTGTGTGTGGTGTCAACATTGTTGATAATTATGGTGTAGTTTATGTCAGCAAGAAGGTTTTGCAGTGTTGCCACTAGAAAGAGGCCACCACCAGGAGACAGACTTGTCACAGGTTGTACACTGCGGGCACAGGTTGTACACTGTACACTGCGGGCACAGGTTGTACACTGCGGGCACAGGTTGTACACTGCGGGCACAGGTTGTACACTGCGGGCACAGGTTGTACACTGTACACTGCGGGCACAGGTTGTACACTGCGGGCACAGGTTGTACACTGCGGGCACAGGTTGTCCAGCGTGGGCACAGGTTGTCCACTGTACACTGCGGGCACAGGTTGTACACTGTACACTGCGGGCACAGGTTGTACACTGCGGGCACAGGTTGTCCACTGCGGGCACAGGTTGTACACTGTACACTGCGGGCACAGGTTGTACACTGTACACTGCGGGCACAGGTTGTCCACTGTACACTGCGGGCACAGGTTGTACACTGTACACTGCGGGCACAGGTTGTACACTGCAGGCACAGGTTGTACACTGCAGGCACAGGTTGTCCACTGCGGGCACAGGTTGTACACTGCAGGCACAGGTTGTCCACTGCGGGCACAGGTTGTACACTGCGGGCACAGGTTGTCCAGTGTGGGCACAGGTTGTCCAGTGTGGGCACAGGTTGTACACTGCGGGCACAGGTTGTACAGTGTGGGCACAGGCTGTCCAGTGTGGGCACAGGCTGTCCAGTGTGGGCACAGGTTGTCCAGTGTGGGCACAGGTTGTCCAGTGTGGGCACAGGCTGTCCAGTGTGGGCACAGGTTGTCCAGTGTGGGCACAGGTTGTCCACTGCAGGCAGAGGACCAGACTGTCTGACAGCAGGAGCGTGCACTGTCACACTTCTGCACAGAGGAGAAGAATATTAATAGTAAAAAAAAAAAAAGGAAAAGTTAAACTGAAAATTTCCAGGACAGCCAAGTTTTTAGATGAGTTTCTAAAATAAAATAAAAAAGGTGGTGTAAATGTAAGGTGTGGATGCTCGTGGGAGAAGGTTGGCAGGGAACTTAGGGAATTTTTGTTTGTTATAACAGGACTTTGGAAGCAGAAGAGTATTTAGCATAATGCTCAGAAGTTGAATGAAGGTTAGGTTTTAACCCTCTTGTGGTTGGAGTCTACAGAGCTAAACTCCCTGTAGATTTTGAATTCTTTGAAGGTTTTCTACCTCCATCTGACTTACTTTACTCCTAAGACAATTGTGTGTGTGCATGACAAGCTATCAAGCTGAAATGTTGTCACAAGCTAGGTATGTCTTTGTACTTGCATTTAGGCGCAAGTTTATGTGTCTGGTCACCAGATGTCTTGTCATTGTCACCTTATTAATTTGTCACCAGTCACAGGTAAAAGTATGGTATATATGATAAAACAGCAAATCCAGCATGGATTTGACTATAGTTCATGCATGTTAGTATCGAATAAGGAACTGATGCCTAGCTGATGTGTTTACCAATGGCTATGTGCAATTGTACTTCAAGGATGTGTCACACAATGTCCCCATAACACCTGTTGTTTTATGATATGTCTGGAGGAGACAGAAGTTTTGTTTAACTGTTTTTTTCTTTTGAAAACAAGTCATATTCGATCAATATATGACCTTTATACTGCAGTTCATACCTGTGTGTGCTTCCACATGTTTGTTAAGTGTACAGAAGTGTATTATTGTACATGGCTGTCACATTGTCACCAGTGTCACTACACAGGTGTGACAAATTTGAAACAACACAGAACTTCTGTAATCCTACAAAATTTTAATCTTGGTAGTCTTTAAAGTAGTAGTAGTGATAGCACAGGGTCACGTCACATCACAGTAAGCACAAACTATGGATGTGTGGGGGTGTACCCATTGCTGTCACCTGTTGAACCTTGGCAGACCGGTGACCTATTTTCTTTTCCTCCTTGCTATTTTCATTATCAGCATATCTGTTCATTTCTGCCATTGCAGTTTCAAAGAAAAAGTGGTAATAATGAGAAAACAGTCAAAAGGCATCGTTTTCAGGCGTCTTTGCCGCGGACGGGCCAGGAGGTCAAATTTCTCCACAGTGGGTGTGTGTATCACAGGTCAGGAATGTGCCGAGTAGCACGTTATTTTCTGGCTCACTCTTCTCCCTAACTGCAGCATTTCCTTCCTCCTCTTCCTCGTAAGCATTTAATATCGGACTCACTTAACATTTATCATTCATATTTTTGTACTTCCAAGACAATAACTTTCAATTCATGATGAGTAATCTCGCTAATCAGATGAATCATCTGCTACCAAAGAAGACACCATTTTTTTCACCGCGCTGCTACAATTGAAAAACATTCTGGTTGCTGGCTGTTATTTCTTCCTTCCCTCCCTACTACATGCATGTTAGTGGTCTAACATTTATCACTGGCACCCTCTGACACCCTCCCTGCATTGCCCCACCAATTTTCAGACACATAGTGTGAAAACCACGAGGTCTGTGTGTGATGGAAAAGTACTGCACCAACTGTCAGCTGCGGTCGTAGTGGATTCTAGCGGTGGCCGCTGTAACTGTCAGCTGCATTCATAGGGGGTCAAGGCGGTTAAAGAAAAGGTTGGGTCCAGGCACAGATGATAGTTATTTAAGTCTGGATCTGAAGGGATGGGGTGAGATGGGAGAAAGGTGTGAAGGAGATAGAGTTGTGGTAGGTAAAGATCAGTCAGGACTGTGGAATGCTGGTTCAGCAGCAGTCTTGAATGTGAAATCAGAGATCTGTGTTCATGACTATGTAATGCTACTGCAGCAGTCTTGAATGTGAAATCAGAGATCTGTGTTCATGACTATGTAATGCTACTGCAGCAGTCTTGAATGTGAAATCAGAGATCTGTGTTCATGACTATGTAATGCTACTGCAGCAGTCTTGAATGTGAAATCAGAGATCTGTGTTCATGAGGACTATGTAATGCTACTGCAGCAGTCTTGAATGTGAAATCAGAGATCTGTGTTCAGGACTGTGGAAAAACAGACACATCTTCGAACATAAATCATGTATCTCAGGTGTGATGTGATTTGAGGCAGTGACCTGTTGTTGAACGGTCCCTGTTCTGTTGGCAGGAGCACCATTTTTGCCAGCAACACATCGTCTTTGCCCATCAAAGACATTGCCACAGCCACACAGCGACTGGATCGCTTCGGGGGCCTGCATTTTTTTAACCCTGTACCTGTCATGAAGCTGGTGGAGGTGAGCTGTTTAGCAGATATCATTGTTGTTGTTGCCGTTGTTAGAATTGTTTAAAGATTTAAGGAAGTGGGGGTGGGGGGTTGCGGGGGTGGGGGTGGGGGGGGGGGTCTTTATCCTTGTGTGTATTATGAAACTGGTGGAAAAGACAAAGGCTCTAGCTGTAAACAGACTTCATGATGATGATGGTATCAATATTGATCATTTTTGGGGGCTGCATTTCTTCAGCCTTGTCCTTATCATGAAGCATAAATGCAGCAGTAATAAAGACCAGGCAAGGGTATATGTATACTGTCAAGATGGATCTTTCCAGGGTGTTCCCCTGTTGGCAACATCACTCTTGATGGCAGTCTCTAATGCATGCCTGTTCAGCTGTCTCCATTTCCTTCTGTTTTCAGTCCTCCTGTAGACTTCATCTTTCAACCACTCTGTCCCCTGGGTTATTTATGTTCGCCATGTAGGAGTTGGTGACAAGTGTCTTTTGTTGTCTCTTGCCCTCCATTTTGCCGCAGCCTTTATGACACTGCCACTCTGTTGTCTTATAGCATGCCCAAACAGGTAATTTTCCTTTCCTAACCAGGCCTAGAAATTCAGGTTGTTTGTTCAGTTCTTTCAGACTGCTTTGGTTGGTTTGTCTTTTGGTTCAGCTTATCTTTAGGAGTCTTCTGTAGAACCAGCTATGCACATTTGATTTGGTTTTCACCTGCAGCTTTCAGAGTCTGTCCTTTACTTCCGCATGAAACAACAGGCCAAATAAGTGTTTCCAGTATTTTAAGTTTGACCTCATTTCCTAAATCTGTCTTTCCAAATGTTGCTGAGATGGACCTGTTTTTTTGTGGGTTTTTTGCTGCCTCATCTTCTGTGACATCCCTGTCCTGCTGTTCTCACGCTGCTCACCTCAAGTCTCCCACCACAGCCATACCCACATTTGTTATGTCTCATCCCCAGGGTCGGAAGTCCACAGGGAGCCCATCAATATCAGGCTACCATGAGGCCACCAGCCAAAGGGGCCCTGCACTGCTGCCTGGGTCACTTTGGTGGTGTTCATTGCTGCCTGTTCTGAGCTAACATATGCAGGACACCACCTACTAAGCCCCCTACTAACAATAAATAATTGAGCATGCATCTCTCTCTCTCTCTCTCTCTCTCTCTCTCTCTCTCTCTCTCTCTCTCTCTCTCTCTCTCTCTCTCTCTCTCTCTCTCTCTCTCTCTCTCTCTCTCTCGCTCTCTGTTTTTGTAGTTTCTTTTCCTTGCCTCATTCTTCCTTTTCCCTCTTTTCTGATTTTCTGTTCCTGGGGTGCTTTCATACTTCAGCTTCACGGTTCTTCTTCAGTCATCTGCTGCGATCCAATGTGGGTCGTCTGTTGGTCTGCTTCTCTCAGGGATGTCTATGTTGGTCTTTTCCAAACATCACCATCTGTTATCACAGTGTCAGAAATGGGCTTTCCAAGCCATCTGGTCCCGCTCATAGTAAATTTGTATTCGGATCAGAAAGCAGCAATCTGGTGGAATGGTGAGCACTGTGAGTTCTTTGACATAAACAGAGGAGTCTGCCAGAGTTGCCTATCATTCCTGCATCTTCTTAGTATCTATACAGAAAGGATCACGAGAAAGGGCTGACATAGATAACATGGGCATTACTATAGGAAGCAGAAACATCACTAACCTTGGGTTGCTGATGATCCAGCACTCATGGCCAGTGATATCACAAGCATGAGAAGAATTATCCAGAGTCAATACAGAGGGCAACACTGCTGACCTTAAGTTAACTGCCAAAAGACCATAGTGATGCGTGCTAATGGTACAGTCACCCCTCAGAATATCAAAATCAATGGAACAGATCTGGAATACGTTTAACATTTCAAATATCTAGGCACTGTGCAAGAGAATAATGGCCCCTGTGGACAAGACAAATCTAGAATTGGTATGACCAAGCAAGAGATGATTCAGTTAAACATCAGGTGGGAAGACAGAGGCATACCTAAGTATCTCAAAATTAGAATTGTCCAAACACTCAGCTGGCCTGCTCTACTGTGTGGGTCAGAAGCCTGGACACTACAGAAATTGGAAAGAGACAAAATAAACGCAGCCAAAAAGTGGTTATACAGGCATCTTCTAAGAGTCAGACAGACAGAAGAATAAAAGAAAGCATTCTTGATGAACTCTTGATGCAAAGACAAATGTTGGCTGAAATTGATCAGCGCAGACTGAGAAACATTGGTCATGCAAACAGAAACACGCAGACAAATCTGATGACAACAAATCTGATGACAACAGTTCTCCAAAGGAAGGTGGAGAGCAGAAGGGAAAGGCAGACCACCAACATTCTACTTTGCCAACATCACTGAGATCAGTGGTCTGGGAGGTCTACAGATTTTTATTTTTTAAATTAAAAAAAACAACTTTTTATATTGATAATGGAATAAGCAATTATGTGCATTTTTACATCCAGTCCCTGTGTGTATGCGGTTTTGTAAATTCTGGCATCTGTTCCCACCAGCACACATTGGCCTACTCTTACGAAAAACGGAACAGGATTTAACGTGTGCGCAGGATGTTCTGCGTGAGTTCGCACACAGGGCCTCGGTTTATAGTCTCATCCGAAGGACATTTGGGGAGAGTGGAGTCTGCACTCATCCCGTCCCCAAGATTGAAGAAATCAGCAGAGACACAGAGAAATGGTGAACCCTGGTTTTATTAAAGCATGGAGCTCCTACCAACGACAGCAGTGATGGAGACAGATGAGTTGAGTTATAGCCCTCAATCTTGTTTTTTCTGATTTGTATTTTTGCCAGATTGCTAAATTTGTGAATTGGGTTTTTCAGGCAGGTAGATCTCCTTCAGTCATGTATGCTCAGGCTTTTGAAGTCTGGCTGTGGTTCCGTTTCACTTGTTGTTGTTGTTGTTGTTGTTGAAATCCCCAGTTCGGGGTTTTTTTTTCAGGTGGTGAAAATTCCAGAAACAAGTGAAGACACCTTCAACAGCCTGGTGCACTTTGGACAAGCCATGGGGAAAACCACCGTTGACTGTAAGGTAGGGAGGTGGTGATGTAAGGTTGGGTGATGTTGATGGTGACTGTAAGGTTGGGTGATGTTGATGGTGACTGTAAGGTAGAGTGATGTTGATGGTGACTGTAAGGTAGAGTGATGTTGATGGTGACTGTAAGGTAGAGTGATGTTGATGGTGACTGTAAGGTAGAGTGATGTTGATGGTGACTGTAAGGTAGAGAGATGTTGACAGTGACTGTAAGGTAGAGAGATGTTGATGGTGACTGTGAGGTAAGATGTTGATGGTGACTGTAAGGTAGATGTTGATGGTGACTTTATGGTAGAGAGATGTTGATGGTGACTGTAAGGTAGAGAGATGTTGATGGTGACTGTAAGGTAGAGAGATGTTGACGGTGACTGTGAGGTAAGATGTTGATGGTGACTGTAAGGTAGATGTTGATGGTGACTTTATGGTAGAGAGATGTTGATGGTGACTGTAAGGTAGAGAGGTGTTGATTGTGACTGTAACTAATGCAGGACACCCCAGGTACTGGTGGTGTAACTGATAAACAACAGGACTGACCAGGTGTTTGGCTGTTGAGGACACCCCAGGTACTGGTGGTGTAACTGATAAACAACAGGACTGACCAGGTGTTGGGCTGTTGCAGGACACCCCAGGCTTCATTGTCAACCGACTGCTGGTTCCCTACATGATGGAGGCTGTTCGCATGCTGGAGAGAGGTCACCTAACTCTTCTTTATTTATGTATTGTACCTTAAAAGTGAAACAAAGTTGATCTTTAAAATATTTCAAAGTGAACAGACCTTGCCTTTCCAAAATGAAATAATTTGTATCTCAACATTGAAACAAATAATGTGTGCTCAAATTTGATCAGTCTGATGTAAAATGACTCAATTTTGAAGTTCCTCTCATAAAAAAAGCAATTTGTACATATAGTAAAGAGATCAGGTGAAATGTTGTTAAATGATGCAGTAAAAGACAACGACACTTGGGAAGTTTGAATTTTACCATTTGAAAATAGTGGTGAAAAGAAGGTGGAGAACAGATCATTATCTTTGGAAACGTATGTGATCTTAAACAGAGTGGTCTGAAATTCAACCTGACCATTTGAGATACATGGTACTGTATTTGAAATGGGGGCTAGCGGTGTTAGTCAGTGGTCAGTAATGACCCCATTCCTTGTCTGCTGTCATGTCTTTGTCTGCCACAGTGAAGGTCTGCCATCCTGTCATAATGAGTCTTCCTCACTAGCAGTGCAGTTGTCCCTGTCATAATGAGTCTTCCTCACTAGCAGTGAAGTTGTCCCTGTCATAATGAGTCTTCCTCACTAGCATTGCAGTTGTCCCTGTCGTAATGAGTCTTCCTCACTAGCAGTGAAGTTGTCCCTGTCATAATGGGTTCCTCTACAGAAGTGAAGTTGTCCCTGTCATAATGAGTTCCTCTATACCAGTGCAGTTGTTCCTGACATAATGAGTTCCTCTATAGCAGTGCAGTTGTCCCTGACATAATGGGTTCCTCTATAGCAGTGCAGTTGTTCCTGACATAATGGGTTCCTCTATAGCAGTGCAGTTGTCCCTGACATAATGGGTTCCTCTATAGCAGTGCAGTTGTTCCTGACATAATGGGTTCCTCTATAGCAGTGCAGTTGTCCCTGTCATAATGGGTTCCTCTATAGCAGTGCAGTTGTTCCTGACATAATGGGTTCCTCTATAGCAGTGCAGTTGTCCCTGACATAATGGGTTCCTCTATAGCAGTGCAGTTGTCCCTGTCATAATGAAATAATGGGTTCCTCTATAGCAGTGCAGTTGTCCCTGTCATAATGAAATAATGGGTTCCTCTATAGCAGTGCAGTTGTCCCTGTCATAATGAAATAATGGGTTCCTCTATAGCAGTGCAGTTGTCCCTGTCATAATGGGTTCCTCTATAGCAGTGCAGTTGTCCCTGTCATAATGGGTTCCTCTATAGCAGTGCAGTTGTCCCTCCCTGTCATGATGAAGCACATGATACAGGTGGAGTCAGTCACCCATGATACAGGTGGAGTCAGTCACCATGATACAGGTGGAGTCAGTCACCATGATACAGGTGGAGTCAGTCACCCATGATACAGGTTGAGTCAGTCACCCATGATACAGGTTGAGTCAGTCACCCATGATACAGGTTGAGTCAGTCACCCATGATACAGGTTGAGTCAGTCACCCATGATACAGGTGGAGTCAGTCACCCATGATACAGGTGGAGTCAGTCACCCATGATACAGGTGGAGTCAGTCACCCATGATACAGGTTGAGTCGGTCACCCATGATACAGGTGGAGTCAGTCACCCATGATACAGGTGGAGTCAGTCACCCATGATACAGGTGGAGTCAGTCACCCATGATACAGGTGGAGTCAGTGGTTGAGTCAGTCACCCATGATCCAGGTGGAGTCAGTGGTTGAGTCAGTCACCCATGATCCAGGTGGAGTCAGTGGTTGAGTCAGTCACCCATGATCCAGGTGGAGTCAGTGGTTGAGTCAGTCACCCATGATACAGGTGGAGTCAGTCACCCATGATACTGGAGGGAACGTCGCCTTCCTTTCTGTGTGGGATCCTGGGCAGAGCTCCATGGTTGGTTCACCAGTGGAGAGACTTGTGCTGTGTATGTGACCATGTTGCCCTTCCCCAGTTAGGTAGCTGCATCAGGGCTTCGGGGATGGTGTCTAAACACGACACCTGTGTGCATGCATTTTTTTTCTTTCTCGAGTTTTTGCCACCTGTTCCTATGGGCATGAAATGGCCTACTCTTCCAAAAGGCAGACCAGGTTTTTTAACGCGTGTGAAAGATGTTCTTCCTGCATTCACACACTGGGCCTAAGTTTTTTGTCTCATCTGAATGATATTGACATTCAGTTTGGGTTTTTTGTTGTTGTGAAACTGGGAAGAAAGGGCGAGACTAGGAATTAAACCCAGAACCTCAAGTTTTACTTGTTAGGCAGTTCAGCGTCGCAACCGTCCTGCCACACCTTCCTCCTTCAATCGCTGTACAGTTCGTTAAATGACGTGATGATGTATGAAGGGTGACGTCAGTCCCCCATATCGCTGACAGTTCGTTAAATGACGTGATGATGTATGAAGGGTGACGTCAGTGCCCCATATCGCTGACAGTTCGTTAAATGACGTGATGATGTATGAAGGGTGACGTTATTTTCCAGGCGACGCCAGTGCCCGCGACATCGACACGGCCATGAAGCTGGGGGCGGGCTATCCCATGGGGCCCTTTGAACTGGCCGACTACGTGGGGCTGGACACCATGAAGTTCATATTGGATGGTGAGGGTATAGTAGTCATCATGATAACAATAGTGAGGATGATGATGATAGTATATGGAATTAATGTGGCTTTATATCTTGTAAAAAGAAAGTAAAGCACTTGCATTCAGCCTATTCTAACACCTGCAACCTAACGCAAAATAATACTTTAAACAGATTCAGATTTACACACGAGAAGGAAGGTGGCAGGACAGTGAAGATGATCACTTGCCTAACAAGAGAACTGTCGAGGTCTCACAGCGCGCCTATACAGCAGCGCTCAGTTAAAGGTTCAGGCAGAGTGCTAAAATTAGGGCGCCCCGACCTTTTTTCCCCCACACCCCTCCCATTTCTTCACCCCTCCCCTTCCCCCTCCTCACAGCATCTCAAGCCTAGTAGCACGTACACATGCTCGCGCGGCAGGCCTAAGCCTAAGGCTACAGATCTGGGCTGGGCTAGGCCTACAGGAGACAAGCCCGCTGCGTGCGTGCGTGCGGCCTGCCTATCCTCTTAACCCTAGTGGCGCGGTTCCCGGAATATTCCGGTAAAGGCGGGTCTAACCTGTGTGGCGGATCCCGGAATATTCCGGGATGACGTGGGTGATCATAGTTGAAAGCTTACTTTCGCTTTCAAAGGTCAGCCAATGAATGTTAAAGCCGTTGTAGGCCCGCAGAAAGGGGTGAAGGTCATTTGACACACAAGCAACGAAGAATCTGATTGGTTAAGAGTGTATTTTAAATATTTTTCGGACCAGCTGAGATCGTCAACAAAAATGGCGGCCAGCGTTTGCACTAGAATTTCTTCAAGCGTTTTTCGAGCTTTTTTACAAAATTGACAGCGAGGAGGAGTTTTAGAGGCTGGATTTGGTTGAAATAAACAATGAGAGAGACGATGAGGTAAGGATTGTGGAATATTTTTGAAAAACTTGGTAAAAATCGATCGCGATCGGACTGAATCGAGCAGTGCTAGTTTTGCTGGATGGACTTCTTTGCTACTCGGCGATTTCGACGTCACAGATTGTTTTACTTTATTATTTGACGCAACGAGGCTTCGAAATAACTGTTGTTGATGAAATCGCTATGCTGCTGAGTACTTTGCATCACATGAAATCAAGCGATCTTTGTATTTTCGTCATAGAAAGCACCATTCGCACATTCCGCCATGACGGTCGCAATGGCGTCGATCCTGCGCTGAACTTTTCTGAGTATTTGGTGACCGATAAAGCGTGACAACTCCTTATTTTTGAAACTAATGTCAAGAAATAGTGTTTACCTAATCATGACATTTATGCACCGCAAGAACTTTGTTATCATGTTAAAATCGATCGGGCCCTGACGTGGAAACAGTGATCGGTAGTGCGACACGATTTTTTTGTTGTTGATTTTTTTTACATAATCATAAACACAACACATATTATAAAACTATACTCATTTAAAAGCATATTATCTGTTCTTTCCAGTGATTTATAGCTTAACACATTTAATTCAGTTTTATATATCAATATCAAGGGTTGTTTGAGCCCACCCTGCTCCAAAACAATGCTAGCCAATGTTAATTCAGCCAATAGAAGTGAGGCGTGTTGCTGTCTATTCAGCGCTACTAGGGTTAACACACACAGGCACTAAGCCTAGGCTAGATTGAGACAGCAAACAGACAAGATTTTGCCCAAATTTGAGCCCTTCAAAACTGATGAACACGTATCCTAAATACAACAAAAGTTGATTCAGCTTAAAAAATCAAACATTAACATTACATACCTGACTTTCCCAAAGTGAAACTTAAACAATTTCAGGAGGAAAATTTCGATCAATTTATGTCACTAGCACAGAAATTATCACTCGCAATACTAAACAAAGAAGAGCTATCTGGTGAGAACATCCAATCTATCTGTTATTTTGGTTTATAACGCCAACACAAAAGTGTTATACTTGTTCAAATTCACGTCTCCACAACAACAAGAGAACACTGCACTGAATACACCTGAATGTAGCGCTGAAGAAAATGACAAACGTATCACAAAGCACTTAAAAGTTGGAAATTAAAATCTGCGTGGCCACTTTCCCCCGCTGAAACAGTGGAAAGAACGCCGCGCTATCTTGATGGCACCAAACTGGACCAGTGCATCTGGTCAGTGCCAGAGCTAAAAATAGCACATCAGGGGTCAAGTTCCAGCGTCTGAGTGCAGCAGAAAATGGGGGAAATGACTGCCGTGGTCTGGGTTTGATTCTCAGCCTTGCCCTTTCTTCCCAGTTTGTTGAGAAAATTGAACTGACTGTCAGAGTCATTCCTATGGGACTGTAAACTGAGGCCCCGTGTGTGAATGCACAGAAAACATCTTGTGTACACTTTACACCTGTTCCACCTTTGGAAGAGAAGGCCATTTTGTGCTGTTAGGAGGAATGGATCACAGATTAAAAACCAACATGCATTTAGACACAAGGCCATTTTGTGCTGTTAGGAATGGATCACAGATTAAAAACCACATGCATTTAGACACAAGGCCATTTTGTGCTGTTAGGAATGGATCACAGATTAAAAACCACATGCATTTAGACACAAGGCCATTTTGTGCTGTTAGGAATGGATCACAGATTAAAAAACCACATGCATTTAGACACAAGGCCATTTTGTGCTGTTAGGAATGGATCACAGATTAAAAACCAAATGCATTTAGACACAAGGCCATTTTGTGCTGTTAGGAATGGATCACAGATTAAAAACCAAATGCATTTAGACACAAGGCCATTTTGTGCTGTTAGGAATGGATCACAGATTAAAAACCAAATGCATTTAGACACAAGGCCATTTTGTGCTGTTAGGAATGGATCACAGATTAAAAACCAAATGCATTTAGACACAAGGCCATTTTGTGCTGTTAGGAATGGATCACAGATTAAAAACCACATGCATTTAGACACAAGGCCATTTTGTGCTGTTAGGAATGGATCACAGATTAAAAACCAAATGCATTTAGACACAAGGCCATTTTGTGCTGTTAGGAATGGATCACAGATTAAAAACCACATGCATTTAGACACAAGGCCACTTTGTGCTGTTAGAAATGGATCACAGATTAAAAACCAAATGCATTTAGACACAAGGCCATTTTGTGCTGTTAGGAATGGATCACAGATTAAAAACCAAATGCATTTAGACACAAGGCCATTTTGTGCTGTTAGGAATGGATCACAGATTAAAAACCACATGCATTTAGACACAAGGCCATTTTGTGCTGTTAGGAATGGATCACAGATTAAAAACCAAATGCATTTAGACACAAAGCCATTTTGTGCTGTTAGGAATGGATCACAGATTAAAAACCAAATGCATTTAGACACAAGGCCATTTTGTGCTGTTAGGAATGGATCACAGATTAAAAACCACATGCATTTAGACACAAGGCCATTTTGTGCTGTTAGGAATGGATCACAGATTAAAAACCAAATGCATTTAGACACAAGGCCATTTTGTGCTGTTAGGAATGGATCACAGATTAAAAACCAAATGCATTTAGACACAAGGCCATTTTGTGCTGTTAGGAATGGATCACAGATTAAAAACCACATGCATTTAGACACAAGGCCATTTTGTGCTGTTAGGAATGGATCACAGATTAAAAACCACATGCATTTAGACACAAGGCCATTTTGTGCTGTTAGGAATGGATCACAGATTAAAAACCAAATGCATTTAGACACAAGGCCATTTTGTGCTGTTAGGAATGGATCACAGATTAAAAACCAAATGCATTTAGACACAAGGCCATTTTGTGCTGTTAGGAATGGATCACAGATTAAAAACCAAATGCATTTAGACACAAGGCCATTTTGTGCTGTTAGGAATGGATCACAGATTAAAAACCACATGCATTTAGACACAAGGCCATTTTGTGCTGTTAGGAGGAATGGATCACAGATTAAAAACCAAATGCATTTAGACACAAGGCCATTTTGTGCTGTTAGGAATGGATCACAGATTAAAAACCACATGCATTTAGACACAAGGCCATTTTGTGCTGTTAGGAATGGATCACAGATTAAAAACCACATGCATTTAGACACAAGGCCATTTTGTGCTGTTAGGAATGGATCACAGATTAAAAACCAAATGCATTTAGACACAAGGCCATTTTGTGCTGTTAGGAATGGATCACAGATTAAAAACCAAATGCATTTAGACACAAGGCCATTTTGTGCTGTTAGGAATGGATCACAGATTAAAAACCACATGCATTTAGACACAAGGCCATTTTGTGCTGTTAGGAGGAATGGATCACAGATTAAAAACCACATGCATTTAGACACAAGGCCATTTTGTGCTGTTAGGAATGGATCACAGATTAAAAACCACATGCATTTAGACACATGGCCATTTTGTGCTGTTAGGAATGGATCACAGATTAAAAACCACATGCATTTAGACACAAGGCCATTTTGTGCTGTTAGGAATGGATCACAGATTAAAAACCACATGCATTTAGACACAAGGCCATTTTGTGCTGTTAGGAATGGATCACAGATTAAAAACCACATGCATTTAGACACAAGGCCATTTTGTGCTGTTAGGAATGGATCACAGATTAAAAACCACATGCATTTAAACACAAGGCCATTTTGTGCTGTTAGGAATGGATCACAGATTAAAAACCACATGCATTTAGACACAAGGCCATTTTGTGCTGTTAGGAATGGATCACAGATTAAAACCAATGCATTTAGACACAAGGCCATTTTGTGCTGTTAGGAATGGATCACAGATTAAAAACCAAATGCATTTAGACACAAGGCCATTTTGTGCTGTTAGGAATGGATCACAGATTAAAAACCAATGCATTTAGACACAAGGCCATTTTGTGCTGTTAGGAATGGATCACAGATTAAAAACCAAATGCATTTAGACACAAGGCCATTTTGTGCTGTTAGGAATGGATCACAGATTAAAAACCAAATGCATTTAGACACAAGGCCATTTTGTGCTGTTAGGAATGGATCACAGATTAAAAACCAAATGCATTTAGACACAAGGCCATTTTGTGCTGTTAGGAATGGATCACAGATTAAAAACCACATGCATTTAGACACAAGGCCATTTTGTGCTGTTAGGAATGGATCACAGATTAAAAACCAAATGCATTTAGACACAAGGCCATTTTGTGCTGTTAGGAATGGATCACAGATTAAAAACCAAATGCATTTAGACACAAGGCCATTTTGTGCTGTTAGGAATGGATCACAGATTAAAAACCAATGCATTTAGACACAAGGCCATTTTGTGCTGTTAGGAATGGATCACAGATTAAAAACCAAATGCATTTAGACACAAGGCCATTTTGTGCTGTTAGGAATGGATCACAGATTAAAAACCAATGCATTTAGACACAAGGCCATTTTGTGCTGTTAGGAATGGATCACAGATTAAAAACCACATGCATTTAGACACAAGGCCATTTTGTGCTGTTAGGAATGGATCACAGATTAAAAACCACATGCATTTAGACACAAGGCCATTTTGTGCTGTTAGGAATGGATCACAGATTAAAAACCAAATGCATTTAGACACAAGGCCATTTTGTGCTGTTAGGAATGGATCACAGATTAAAAACCAAATGCATTTAGACACAAGGCCATTTTGTGCTGTTAGGAATGGATCACAGATTAAAAACCACATGCATTTAGACACAAGGCCATTTTGTGCTGTTAGGAATGGATCACAGATTAAAAACCAAATGCATTTAGACACAAGGCCATTTTGTGCTGTTAGGAATGGATCACAGATTAAAAACCAAATGCATTTAGACACAAGGCCATTTTGTGCTGTTAGGAATGGATCACAGATTAAAAACCAAATGCATTTAGACACATGGCCATTTTGTGCTGTTGAGGAATGGATCACGATTAAAAACCAACATGCATTTAGACACAAGGCCATTTTGTGCTGTTAAGGAATGGATCACAGATTAAAAAACCACATGCATTAGACACAAGGCCATTTTGTGCTGTTAGGAATGGATCACAGATTAAAAACCACATGCATTTAGACACAAGGCCATTTTGTGCTGTTAGGAATGGATCACAGATTAAAAACCACATGCATTTAGACACAAGGCCATTTTGTGCTGTTAGGAATGGATCACAGATTAAAAACCACATGCATTTAGACACAAGGCCATTTTGTGCTGTTAGGAATGGATCACAGATTAAAAACCAAATGCATTTAGACACAAGGCCATTTTTGTGCTGTTAGGAAATGGATCACAGATTAAAAACCACATGCATTTAGACACAAGGCCTTTTGTGCTGTTAGAATGGATCACAGATTAAAAACCACATGCATTTAGACACAAGGCCATTTTGTGCTGTTAGGAAATGGATCACAGATTAAAAAACCACATGCATTTAGACACAAGGCCATTTTGTGCTGTTAGAGGAATGGATCACAGATTAAAAACCACATGCATTTAGACACAGGCCATTTTGTGCTGTTAGAGAATGGATCACAGATTAAAAACCACATGCATTTAGACACATGGCCATTTTGTGCTGTTAGGAATGGATCACAGATTAAAAACCAATGCATTTAGACACAAGGCCATTTTGTGCTGTAGGAATGGATCACAGATTAAAAACCAATGCATTTAGACACAAGGCCATTTTGTGCTGTTAGGAATGGATCACAGATTAAAAACCACATGCATTTAGACACAAGGCCATTTTGTGCTGTTAGGAATGGATCACAGATTAAAAACCACATGCATTTAGACACAAGGCCATTTTGTGCTGTTAGGAATGGATCACAGATTAAAACCACATGCATTTAGACACAAGGCCATTTTGTGCTGTTAGGAATGGATCACAGATTAAAAACCACATGCATTTAGACACAAGGCCATTTTGTGCTGTTAGGAATGGATCACAGATTAAAAACCACATGCATTTAGACACAAGGCCATTTTGTGCTGTTAGGAATGGATCACAGATTAAAAACCACATGCATTTAGACACAAGGCCATTTTGTGCTGTTAGGAATGGATCACAGATTAAAAACCACATGCATTTAGACACAAGGCCATTTTGTGCTGTTAGGAATGGATCACAGATTAAAAACCACATGCATTTAAACACAAGGCCATTTTGTGCTGTTAGGAATGGATCACAGATTAAAAACCACATGCATTTAGACACAAGGCCATTTTGTGCTGTTAGGAATGGATCACAGATTAAAAACCACATGCATTTAGACACAAGGCCATTTTGTGCTGTTAGGAATGGATCACAGATTAAAAACCACATGCATTTAGACACAGCCATTTTGTGCGTAGGATGGATCAGTTAAACCACATGCATTACGATGATGCGTACTAGTGGGTGGGGGGGGCTGGTCACACACCAGACATCTCCTCACAGGTGAACCTTGGAGCTTTCACTGAGGCACACACACACACACACACACACACACACACACACACCACACACACACACACACACACACTTACACACACACACACACACACACACACACCACACACAAAAGACACACACACACACACACACAGACACAACCCCACACACACACACACACACAACACACACACACACACACACACACAACACACACACACACTTACACTCACACACACACACAAACTTACACACACACTTACACACACACACACAAACTTACACACACACACACACTACACACACACACACTTACACACACACACACACAACACTTACCACACACACACACTTACACACACACACACACACTACACACACACACACACACTTACACACACACACACACACTTACACACACACACACTTACACACCAATCACACACACAATTACACACACACCACACTACACACACACACTTACACACAACACACACACACACACACACAACACAAACTTACACACCACACACACTCCAAGGCATGGTATATCTCCGCGAATTTGCGGAAATCCGCGAAAAAGAAAAAAAAATGGAAGAAAAGGAGAATAAAAATGAAACTCAAGGGATGTAACTCTTCTATATGGATTACATCCCTTCTCTGCTTGAAATCGCAAGTCATCACTAGCCTAGGTGGCAAGAGAAGGGGACCAAGTGCATCAGCAATAGTGGGTATTGAGTTTCCTGACAGGGAGGGACTAGCCTGTGTGAAGGGGACCAAGTGCATCAGCAATAGTGGGTATTGAGTTTCCTGACAGGGAGGGACTAGCCTAGTGTGAAGGGGACCAAGTGCATCAGCAATAGTGGGTATTGAGTTTCCTGACAGGGAGGGACTAGCCTGTGTGAAGGGACCAAGTGCATCAGCAATAGTGGGTATTGAGTTTCCTGACAGGGAGGGACTAGCCTAGTGTGAAGGGGACCAAGTGCATCAGCAATAGTGGGTATTGAGTTTCCTGACAGGGAGGGACTAGCCTAGTGTGAAGGGGACCAAGTGCATCAGCAATAGTGGGTATTGAGTTTCCTGACAGGGAGGGACTAGCCTAGTGTGAAGGGGACCAAGTGCATCAGCAATAGTGGGTATTGAGTTTCCTGACAGGGAGGGACTAGCCTAGTGTGAAGGGGACCAAGTGCATCAGCAATAGTGGGTATTGAGTTTCCTGACAGGGAGGGACTAGCCTGTGTGAAGGGGACCAAGTGCATCAGCAATAGTGGGTATTGAGTTTCCTGACAGGGAGGGACTAGCCTAGTGTGAAGGGGACCAAGTGCATCAGCAATAGTGGGTATTGAGTTTCCTGACAGGGAGGGACTAGCCTAGTGTGAAGGGGACCAAGTGCATCAGCAATAGTGGGTATTGAGTTTCATGACAGGGAGGGACTAGCCTAGTGTGAAGGGGACCAAGTGCATCAGCAATAGTGGGTATTGAGTTTCATGACAGGGAGGGACTAGCCTAGTGTGAAGGGGACCAAGTGCATCAGCAATAGTGGGTATTGAGTTTCATGACAGGGAGGGACTAGCCTAGTGTGAAGGGGGATGGTAGGAAGGGGGAGAGTGGGTGGGGGCTTTCACTGGCTGTTCCACTTCAGCCCTGCCTGTGGTCAGAGCAATGTTTGTAATCATAACATTCAGCAGCCTCCCCCTTCTTTATCAGGGAGTGCCTCCCCCCCCCCCCCTCCCCCCCCACACACTTCTTCTTCTTTCTTTCTTTCTTTCTTTCTTTCTTTATTTCTCTATCTCACTCTCTCTCACCCACTCACTCTCACACACACACACAAATGCTTTTTTTGTTGTTGGTATTATTCCATGTGCTTCCCCACCACCACAACTCCACTCTCTCTCTGTCTCTCTCTCTCTGACGACATAAATGTTCATAAATTTAGATATATAGAGCATGATGATGATGACCCCAGGTTGCTATGCCCATTATGTAAGCAAACAGTGGAAGATGAAGTGCATTTTGTGCGGTGGATCGGTGGTCTAGAGGTAACGCGCCTGTCTAGAAAGCGAAAAGTCCGGGTCTGAAGTGTGCGGCGGTTCGTACCCCGTTTGGACTGGAAATTTTTCCCCCATCCATTAGACCATGAGTGGTGGTCTGGGCGCTAGTCTTTCGGATGAGACGATAAACCGAGGTCCCGTGTGTTACACGTAATCATTTAGCGCACGTAAAAAAACCCATGGCAACAAGAGAGTTGTCCCTGGCAAAATTCTTAGAAAAAAGCCACTCTGATAGGGAAACAAATACAGCTGCAGGAAAAAAAAAAAAAAAAAAAAAGCGTGAAAGGGTGGCGCAGCGCTAAGTGGCGACGCGTTCTCCCGCTCTCCCCGGGGAGAGCAGCCCGAATTTCATGGAGAGAAATCTGCCGTGACTTAAAGTGGTATGAAATAAAATCTGTGCGCTTTGATTTGTTGCTTTACAAGATTCAGCGCTATATAAATTCCATACATTATTATTATTATTATTAAAAGATGTTATTGTTAGACAGAATTACATTCCGGTAAAGTATAGTATACAGCCAGTTTATTTAGATTCTGTTTACTCATGGCATCTAGTCACCCTGAGATTGTGTGCAGCCTTGCTTTATATTTGTGTAAAGCCTTTAGAATAAGAGATATCTTGGTTTCTTAAGTCATATTTTTTTGTAACTGATTTTTATTGTGGTGGTTATGGGTATACAATAACATTATGGTTTGTTTGTGCTTCCTTATTTTTCTCACATTTTTCTTACTAAGCAGTTCGGCAACCTCCCTTCACGTATGGGCCAATGGCCTTTTTGTGAATAAGTCATTCGAGTTCGAGTTCTCTCTCAGACGAGAAGCAGAGAGAGAGAGAGAAAACTTTGAACTTTCCGAGTTCAGGTCTCTCTCTCTCTCTCTCTCTCTCTCTGTCTCTCTCTCTCTCATGGTTTGATAATGAATGTAAAAGAATTAAATGTAGGGTCAGAAAACTTTTGAAGTCTTACCGTAAAACGTTAAAGAATGAAGACAAAAACTTGTACTGTATCACAAAAAGGGAATATAAATACATGCTTGTAAGGAAGAAGAAAGAGTATAACAAAACATTACTTGCAGATATGATGTCTTCCATCACTTCTCCAGTTCAGTTCTGGAAGAATATTAAGAAGGCTTCATTTAGAAATAGTCAGCCAAAGAATAATATATCTGTCAACAGATGGTTGCAGCACTTCAAAATCCTGCTAGAGAAAGTCTCTGTAGACAACTCCATGAACTCTGATGGTGACTATGAAGACATTGAGGAAGATTATGATCGTCCCATATCTAAAGATGAAATATTATTGGCACTTAGAAAACTTAAACATGATAAAGCAGCTGGTCCTGATCAAATCATTGGAGAATTACTAAAATATGGTGGTGAAAATGTTGTACTTTTTCTGCTAAAATTATTCAACAAAATCTTTGATAATGGTCTTTTTCCAGATAACTGGACTGAATCTATCATTCTAACATTACACAAAAAAGGTGATGTTGACAACCCTAATAACTACAGGGGAATCTCTCTTAGTGATATAAGTAGTAAGCTGTACAGTACCATCATTAATAATAGGTTACAGGAATGGGTTAAGAAAAACAACATTACAGGTGAACACCAAGCTGGTTTTAAGAGAGGGTATTCCACTATAGATCATATGTTTACTCTACTTGCATTTATCCAGAAACAGTTTGCTCATAACCGTAAGCTCTATGTAGCATTTATTGACTTTGAAAAGGCATTTGATTCTGTTAGTAGAAACTTGTTATGGCCTATTCTCCTGAAAAATGGTCTGAAGGGTAAATTATTGCGTTGTTTGAGAGCTATGTATCAGAATGTCAAAAGCAGAATAAGATGTGGATCTAAGCTAACGGACATAATATACTGCACCACTGGAGTCAAACAGGGTGATGTATGTAGCCCTCTATTGTTTTCTGTTTTCATTAATGAGTTAGCCATAGACGTCATTAATAAGGGTAAACATGGTGCCACTTTCCCCCAAGATTTCACAGAATTGTTTATTCTTCTGCTTGCTGATGATGTCATCCTGCTTTCTGAAACTGTTGTAGGCTTACAACAGCAGCTGAATAGCTTAAGCAGTGCTGCAACAGCACTTGATCTTAAGGTTAATCTGAATAAGAGTAATATTGTTGTATTCAGAAAAGGTGGTTATTTAGCTGCTCACGAAAAATGGCTGTACAATGGAAAAGTCATGCCTGTGATTAATGTATATAAATATCTGGGAATCTGTTTTTCTACAAAGCTTAGTTTCACAACTGCATGTAAAGATCTGGCAAGTCGAGGTAAAAGAAGCTTGTTAATTGTTTTGAAAAAAATTACGATTATTGAATAATAATGCTTTTGACTTGTTGATTAAGATATTTGATGCACAAATACAACCCACTGTGTTATATGACGCGGAAATTTGGGGACTGGATGCAGCTGTAACACATTGTGAATCAGTACACCTCCTTGCTTTAAAGCAGTTTTTAGGCTTAGATAGACGTACACCTAATGATCTTGTTTATAGTGAAACCAATAGATATCCTCTCTCTATTAATGCTGCTGTAAGATGCATTAGATATTGGATTAAGATTCTGCATATGGATGAGTGCAGGTTACCTTTTAAGTCTTACAAGATGCTTTATGATCTAGATGTCAAGGGGAAAAGCACCTGGGCTTCACAAATATGTACCTGTTTATGTGAACTTGGCTTTGGGTTTGTTTGGCTTAATCAAGGTGTTGGAAATTGTAGAGAGTTTATCAAGGTTTTCAGGCAAAGAAGGATTGACTGCCGTTGGCAGCAGTGGAGTGGTCATATTCAAAACAGTGAAAGATTTCAAATGTACAGACAATTTATAGGTTCACACGATGTCAAACCTTATCTAAAGCTTGATATGGACATACATTTGAAAAGAACTATGTCTAAATTTAGACTTGGTGTATCAGACATAAATGTTCATAAATTTAGATATATAGAACATGATGATGATGACCTCTGGTTGCTATGCCCATTATGTAAGCAAACAGTGGAAGATGAAGTTCATTTTGTGCTGTGTTGTTCAGTATTAGAATATGTAAGACAGAATTACATTCCGGTAAAGTACAGTAGACAGCCTAATTTATTTAGATTCTGTCTTCTCATGGTATCTAGTCACCCTAAGATTGTGCGCAGCCTTGCTTTATATTTGTGTAAAGCCTTTAGAATAAGAGATATCTTGGTTTCTTAAGTCATATTTTTAGGGAACTGATTTTTATTGAGGTAGTTGTGGGTATACATTAACATTTTGGTTTTTGTGCTAAAATACTAAGCAGTTTGGCAACCCCCGTTCATGTATGGGCCAATGGCCTTTTTGTGAATAAATCTTTCAAGTTCGAGTTCTCTCTCTCTCTCTCTAAATTTCTGAGTTCTCTCTCTCTCTCTCTCTCTCTCTCTCTCTCTCTCTCTCTCTCTCTCTCTCTCTCTCTCTCTCTCTCTCTCTCTCTCTCTCTATATATATATATATATATATATTGTTTGTGTGATACAGATATACATATATATATATATATGTGTGTGTGTGCAGGGTGGTCCCAGAAGTACCCAGATGTGGAGATATTCGGGCAGAGCCAGCACCTCAACCAGCTGGTGGGGGAGGGCAGACTGGGAGTGAAGTCAGGGGAGGGCTTCTACAAGTACAGCAAGAAGTGAACACTGTGCAGGGCAGAGAGTGACTCGCCCACCGCCTGTCTGCCTGTCTGTCTGTGTGTGTGTGTGTGTGTGTGTGTGTGAACTCTGCATGTGGTCTTCAGTGTTTCAGGGTGGGAGTGCACCACTTTTCTGTGTGTTTTTTGGAATGCTTTACCATACAGTTTGTGTGGGTTGTAGGGAAATCACACCCTATTTTGTTTGGTATTATGTATGGGGTGATGATATCACTAGTCTTTTGTTTAGTTTTTAGGGAAATCAGACATGTTTTGTTTGATGGTTTGAGAAATGCTGGCGGGTTTGAAGTATTCAGAACAGTGGCTCCAGTATGTTGTTGTTTGCAGTTTGTATATAGTAAAGTTTAACTGGTATGTCCAAGTGTTTTGTTAAAATTTATGCACAATGTGATTAGCATTTTGATGTGTTAAGAATTCTGAATAAAGTTAACTCAGTAATTGTGGAGAGAGATGGGAAAAACTGATTATGAGGTGATCAAAGATTATTTGTGTACTTAATGTCGGAAAATCTTTGGTTTAGAAAAACAAAAAACTTATTAATTTTTTTTAGAAAAAAAGGAACCATTAACTTTGAATTTTTAATGTTTTTGTTGGAAGGTGTTTTGGGGGTAAAGGGATGTCAGGACTCGCACGCTCAACTCAAGGAATGATGTGAGGCCACACAGAGGTGTTATGGTAACACAGTTAATTTATTGTTTCTATAACCAACATCCAACTACTACATCAATAAACGAAGAGAATTCTCACTTACAGCTCAAGCAGAAGAAAACTGCTGTGTTCTGTTCTAAGTCATCTTGTAGAACTTCATCAGCCAGCCCCTCTAGTTTGAAGAAATAGACGTCACCACTGACTTCCTCACCAGACAGCACACAAGAGAATGACTTTGAAAACGCCACACATCCTGTTATTTAAGTACAATCTAGTAGCAGGGCTCTGATTCCCACTGACCAATGGACCCATTTGGAAACTGAGACTAACTGATCCTGATGACGCATCGGAATCAGCTGTCAAACAAATTCATTCACAAGCTACAATCAACCAGTATTCTGACTACACGGCAAGAGAGAAGGAGTGGGCAGGGGGGATGGGGGTCTAGAACGCTCTGGACACATACTGCACCGACTTGAAGTCACGTTTTAGTATTTACACCAAGCTGCTATACTCGAGGTGCAAACCCCCTGTCAACCACACAGTTTGATTGCTGCTGTAACAGAAAAGAGAGAGACAGAGAGACTGCGCAGCCTGGTTGGCTCCAGGTTCGGGGCTTGATTAGTCAGGACAGGGACAGAGAACCACGGACACTCCTTAACGCTGGACGTGGAGTTTTCCCCACGTTGCCTTGGCCTTTGAAGTTGCCTCCGCCAACATCAGACAGACGAGGGAAGACTAAACAGCCATGCCCTACACCATGCGGCTGTGGGTACACAGACAAGCAGAGAGGAGTTACGTCTAGGTCGCTCACCAGATCAGATAGTCTCCGCTCGCTAGCTTGTCGATAGGTGTCACCATAACAGGTGACTCACAGCTCTAAAGAAGAGCAGCATGCAAGGACACCTGAATACCTCTTTAGAGTAACCACTGACGTGAAGCCTAAACCTGTTGAACACATTCTTTCCATGAGGGATGGGATGGACAGGGGGGGAGCAAAGTGCACACTATAACGCCTTTTATGCGCACCCCCACCAAACACCCCCCCCCAAAACAAAAAAAAAAACCCAACCAAACCCCAACCCATTTTGTACCATAGTTTTTGTTGAAACAGAAAAGGTTCATAAATACAAGGACTTTTGCAATGGGTATTAATTTGTATGTATTTTTTATATATTTTTCTATTTATCTATACATTAGGTCTGTGAGAGAGATGGAAGACAAAACTACTCTGTCCAAATATTTGTAGTCTGGAGTGGGGGGTGGGGGTGGGGGTCGGTGTGTGTGTGCAGAATTTTTGACATATACTTTGTTGAAGATAATGTGTGTTGCTATGTCCATGACAGTAATCAGATGATGTGGCTCAAATTTCTTGTATTGGTTTGTGGACATATAACCAGTTTGATGTGGGATGAAATGATATGAAATCATATTAAATTATGTTTTGAATCATGTTAAATTAAATCAGTGTTTGAAAGAAGACTGTGACTGAGGTTTGGTCAGTGTGGAAATATGTTTGTGTGTGTGTGTGTTTGTGTGTGTGTTTGTGTGTATGTGTGTGTTTGTGTATGTGTTTGTGTGTATGTTTGTGTGTGTGTGTTTGTGTGTGTGTGTTTGTGTGTGCGTGTGTGTGTGTTTGTGTGTGTGTGTGTGTGTGTGTGTGTGCTGTTCACGGACTAAGGAAGCAGTCCTCTGACACGGTAATACCCATCACTGGCCGCTGAGGTGGCCGGGTGTTGACATCCTTTTCTCTCTGTCTGTCTGTCTGTCCTGATCTCTGTGTGCTGACCGTGACATGTCGACCTGTTCACTTGACTTACGCATCATTTTTCTCTTCTGCTGCACAGATCTCTCAGCTCAGTTCAATTCAATTCAATTCAATTCAGTTTAGTTCAATTGCTTTATTATCTCGTGGAGAAATGTTTGGTGTGATGACTGGTCACGGCAAGCAAACCAGGCGAGATGTGTTGGTGTCGTTGGCGCTGTTGTTGGGGGAAATTAGCATCTGCTTCACACTTTGTTGGGGGAAATAGCATCTGCTTCACACTTTGTTGGGGAAAATAGCATCTGCTTCACACTTTGTTGGGGGAAAATTAGCATCTGCTTCACACTTTGTTGGGGGAAATAGCATCTGCTTCACACTTTGTTGGGGAAAATAGCATCTGCTTCACACTTTGTTGGGGAAAATAGCATCTGCTAATGTGTATTTGAGAAATGTGTATGTAAGCCACTGACAGTGCCATAAAAGGCCACTGAAAAGTACATAGAATGAAATGCCTGTTGCTTCATTCTACATACGACTATATTGTAATTGTGATGCCAGTACAAGGGTTGACTTTAGTGGTAAGAGTAAGGCATGTGGCCTCTGTGCATGTGTGCAGTACTTGGGAGTAGAGACGTTTCAGGAAACTTACCCAAGCACTGAAGTAGTGAGGCCCCCCCTGTGGCTGAAGGGCATGGCGGTGAGTAAATCCAGGTGTGGCTTCACTTCTGCTGTCATGTGTCAAGGGTGAACAGTAAGATAACTCTCGGCACTGCACAGCATGTTTGAAAGGTGAAGCTTTTTTTTTATAATGTCAGTGCATGAATGTGCTGTACATGTTTTTTTCTTGGCATGAAAGTAAATTGTAATCACCGGCAGATCAGTTCCAATCTTTGGGTCATGTATAGGCCTATACTCGTTAGGCCAGGCACTTTCTGTTGGTTTTAATGAAAATCAAATAGTATGCTGAGAAAGATTCAAAAGCGATGATTTTCAGCTAGTGTAATTTAGGGCTGACAGCAGTGCACAGCGTCAGGCTGTGGCAGTGGTGGTCATCATCAGGCAGTGGCGGTCATCATCAGGCTGTGGCAGTGGTGGTCATCATCAGGCAGTGGTGGTCATCGTCAGGCAGTGGTGGTCATCATCAGGCTGTGGCAGTGGTGGTCATCATCAGGCAGTGGTGGTCATCATCAGGCTGTGGCAGTGGTGGTCATCATCAGGCTGTGGTGGTCATCATCAGGCTGTGGTGGTCATCGTCAGGCTGTGGCAGTGGTGGTCATCGTCAGGCTGTGGTGGTCATCGTCAGGCTGTGGTGGTCATCGTCAGGATGTGGTGGTCATCGTCAGGCTGTACAGCAGGCAGGCCACACAGCCAGACGGTTTTGGGTCCCCGATAGGGCAGAGGTGAGCCACTTCACTCTACACAGCGTCAGGCTTCGCGCATGCCTGTGTGGTAGGCTTACATGTCAACCTGGCCAGTTGTCTAGCTTGTCCTCTGTCTCTTCTTCTGTGGTGACCTTTGTGTGATGACTGTCACAAGTCTGTCTGCCACTTATCTCCCATGTCCTGTATCATCTTGGCGAGGAGAAGTTAATGCCTGCTCAAAATTCAGTGTCCTCATCATGAAATTTTGGCAAAAATGAAACAGGTGTTCTACTTTAAATAACAAATGGAGAGATCGCAAGGAGGAGTAATGTGCTCAGATTTGTTTCTTTCTGAGGACTAGGCGAGCTGCAGAGGTTTGTATACGTTGAAGGGGGTGGATAGATGATGCTGGCAGACCAGCCAGAAGAGAATTGCAATAGTCCAGACGTGAGAGAATGAGAGACGTGACTAGTTTGGATGTTTCATCAGTGGACAGGTACTTTTGAACTGCACTGATGCACCGCAGTTGATAGTAGCAGGACTGGCAGGTCTGGGTGATTAATTTTTGCATGGAGAGTGTGTTGTCTATAACGACCCCTATATATTTCACAGAGGTAGATATTGAAGCTGTTGTGATGGAAGAGAGTTTGTGTTTGGTCCCTACGGGCATGGTTTCCGTTTTATCTGCATTTAGCTGTAACTTGTTCTGTATCATCCAATTTTGGATATCTTGAAGGCAGTAGGACATATTAATCAAGAGAGAAGGCAGATTTTTGAGGAGTACGGCTGCTAAGAATCTGAGAGTCATCTGCATAAAAATGATGGTTGATCTGATGATGATTTATTATGTGTGAAAGAGGAGCTGTGTAGAGAGTGAAAAGAACAGGGCCAAGAACTGATCCCTGTGGGACTCCACATTCCAGTTTGGCAGGTGTTGATTGAATCTTATTTACTGCAACTGTGTGGAATCGATCTGTAAGGTATGAACTGAACCAGGTGAGGGCTGTGCCTTTAATACCAGCAATTTTTTTGAGACGGGAGAGAAGAATTGAGTGGTCTATAGTGTTGAAGGCTGCAGGTAAGTCGAGAGGATTGAGAAGGGAGATTTTTCCCGAGTCAGACCTATTTAGAAGCGTGTTTGAGGTGTGGACTAGGGTGGTTTCGGTGCTGTGGTTGGCACAATAGGCAGACTGAAAAGGGGGAAGGAGACTGAATGGAGATGGCTGTTGAGTTGTATCAGAACAACTTTTTCAAGGACTTTAGAGATGAACGGTAGGCTGGATACAGGTCTATAATTCTTCATAGTGTTAGGATCGAGGTCGTGCTTTTTGAGTAGAGGCGTAACTATTGCAGTTTTGAAAGCTGTTGAAAAAATTCCTGAAAGAAGCGATACGTTTACTATTTTTGTGATAGTGGGTATAAGTTGTGGAAGGCACTGAGTGAAAAGAGAAGCAGGTTTAGGATCAGGATCACATGATTTTATTGTCATTTCTTTCAGAATTGTCGCGATTTCTTTCTCGCTTGCTGGATGAAAGAAAAGGAGAAGAGTGCCAGAAAATTGGGGATCAGAAATTGCAGGCTGAAAAGGAGTCTGATCCAAACAAGAGCGAATGTTGCAGACAGAGTGGTCGTAGATAATAATAATAATAATAATAATAATAATAGTAATAATAATAATAATAAATGGAATTTATATAGCGCTATATCTTGCAATTACAAATCAGAGCGCTTATAGATAGAAGGCAGAGGGTTAGCCTTCGCAGATCCAAGAAGAGTGGATGTGAGGGAAAAGAGAGATTTCATAGATGTGGCATCAAGAACTTGAGAAGAGTAATACTTTTTTACTGAATGGATTAAGGTTTTGACTTTGTTGATTTGTTTAGAAAAAGCTGTTTGTTTATCTCAGTTTTTGTTTTTCGCCATTGCCTCTAGCTGTCGGCGTTTGCGTTTTGCGACCAGGATGTCATGGGTGTACCATGGTGCACAGGGCCTATCAGGCAGGAGATGGTCAGTAGGAGGTGCATGCTCATCAAGAAGTTGGCTGATAACTGTATTGTAGTGTTTAGAAGGGTCAGTATGGTCAGGGATTTGTGATAGACATTCAGCAGCTTGGAAAAGAAAAGTTTGAATATCTACGGCCTTGAGGTTGCCAGGTGCAAGTTGCCAAACATCCATGATGATGAGCATAAGCTACACCACGCTGCCGCTTCCCCAGCAGTGTATGGCCCCGTGCACAACATGCCATATGTGCTACACCACTTTTTTTTTCATATGGTCACCTTTCCTCTGAACTTACACAGGGGCCATCATCACCATGACTAAAAATAGATTTCCATACCCTAGTTTGTTTGCTACAAACCACCACCACAGTAGCCATAAATATGGTTTTAATACAGAACCCTGTGAGCAGAATGAATACAGAACCCTGTGAGCAGAATGAATACAGAACCCTGTGAGCAGAATGAATACAGAACCCTGTGAGCAGAATGAATACAGAACCCTGTGAGCAGAATGAATACAGAACCCTTTGAGCAGAACTTGGGACTATCCAAAAACGATAAAAAATGATATACTTTAAACATTTATGTACACTAAACAATTATTCAATACACATTCTCCAATTTTTCAACATACTCCTGCCGTACTATCAAAGCCTTGAAAAAATAAAAGCTGAGATTGCCAATGGAAGAAACTAAGCCAAATTTCAGCAAATTCACAAATGGTTGGTTACTAGAGAGAGAGAGAGAGAGAGAGAGAGCAATAAAGGCTGGTCAGGGAAAATGGATGGCTCCTAATGACCTTCACCGTCCTCTCTGCTCTCTGTTGATTGGCTCCTAATGACCTTCACCGTCCTCTCTGCTCTCTGTTGATTGGCTGCCTACATGAAGGAAAGGAAAGGTGGAAGAGGGAGGTGGTGGCAAGAGGCGGATGGGAGGGGGATGTTTTTGGCAGGAGCTTGCAGATGTCATCTGGGGTCAGCACTGGAGAATGCGCGCTTCTTGATTGTGGTCTGACTGTTTTGACTGTGATTGGCAAGGCAAGGTATGGCAAGGCAAGGTATGGCAAGGCAGTCCTTGATGCAAAACAGTAATTTATCCCCACTGCATCCCCACCCCTACCCACCCATTGCTCCCTCCCCTCTCCAAAATGTCC
The DNA here is from genome assembly GCA_028751875.1 of Rapana venosa. NCBI lineage: Eukaryota > Metazoa > Mollusca > Gastropoda > Neogastropoda > Muricidae > Rapana > Rapana venosa. The sequence continues at coordinate 123,746,230 of CM054134.1, forward strand.
TCCATTTTGTGATTGCAGTAGGGGAGAGCCCTCCAGAGGCCTTCCTCTAGCAGGATGCTGGGAAGGTGGGGTCACCACAGTGAGAGGTGCACCCCCAGCCGATATCACTTAGAGTGAACAGACCTGAAATTGAAGACACTGTACAGCAGTATGTCTTCATACAGTGATAATAATACTGCACACACTACAGCAGTGTGCCTTCATACTGTGATAATACTGCACACATTAAAGCAGTATGTCTTCATACTGTGATAATACTGCACACACTACAGCAGTATGTCTTCATACTGTGATAATAATACTGCACACACTACAGCAGTGTGCCTTTATACTGTGGGTAATCTGCACACATACAGCAGTAATTTTTCATACGTGATAATAATACTGCACACACAAAACAGTATGTCTTCATACTGTGAAAACTGCCCACAGTACAGCAGTAGTCTTCATACTGTGATAATAATACGCACACACTACGCAGTGTGCCTTTATACTGTGATAATACTGCACACAGTACAGCAGTATGTCTTCATACTGTGATAATAATACTGCACACACAACAGCAGTATGTTTTCATACTGTGATAATACTGCACACAGTACAGCAGTATGTCTTCATACTGTGATGGTAATACTGCACACAGTACAGCAGTATGTCTTCATACTGTGATAATACTGCACACAGTACAGCAGTATGTCTTCATACTGTGATAATACTGCACACAGTACAGCAGTATGTCTTCATACTGTGATAATACTGCACACACTACAGCAGTATGTCTTCATACTGTGATGATACTGCACACAGTACAGCAGTATGTCTTCATACTGTGATAATACTGCACACACTACAGCAGATGTCTTCATACTGTGATAAATACTGCACACAGTACAGCTATGCCTTCATACTGTGATGATAATACTGCACAAAAGTACAGCAGTATGTCTTCATACTGTGATAATACTGCACACAGTAACAGCATATGTCTTCATACTGTGAAAAATACTGCACACAGTACAGCAGTATGCCTTCAAACTGTTATAATACTGCACACAGTACAGCATTTTGCCTTCATACTGTGATAAAACTGCACACAGTACAGCATGTGTCTTCATACTGTGATAATACTGCACACACTACAGCAGTTAGTCTTCATAAATGTGATAATACTGCACACACAACAGCATATGTCTTCATACTGTGATAATACTGCACACGTAAAAGCAGTAGTCTTCATACTGTGATAATAATACTGCACACACTACAGCAGTGTGCCTTTAAAACTGTGATAATACTGCACACAGTACAGCAGTAATGTCTTTTACTGTGATAATACTGCACACACTACAGCATATGTCTTCATTTCTGTGATAATACGCACACATACAGCAGTATGTCTTCATACTGTGATGATAAACTGCACACAGTACAGCAGTATGTCTTCATACTGTGATAATACTGCACACAGTACAGCAGTGTGCCTTCATACTGTGATAATACTGCACACACTACAGCAGTATGTCTTCATACTGTGATAATACTGCACACAGTACAGCAGTATGTCTTCATACTGTGATAATACTGCACACAGTACAGCAGTATGCCTTCATACTGTGATAATAATACCGCACACAGTACAGCAACCTCTGTGGCTGCAGAGCTTTGTGTCAGTGGTTCAACTGGACTACTGCTTCCCTTTGTATAGCTGCACAGAACTAGAGGTCACCGCCCTGTCTGTCTTTGTGCCATGCCTCTGTGCCATGCCTCTGTGCCATGTCTCTGTGCCATGCCTCTGTGCCATGTCTTTGTGCCATGTCTCTGTGCCATGTCTTTGTGCCATGTCTCTGTGCCATGTCTCTGTGCCATGTCTTTGTGCCATGCCTCTGTGCCATGCCTCTGTGCCATGCCTTTGTGCCATGCCTTTGTGCCATGCCTTTGTGCCATGTCTCTGTGCCATGCCTCTGTGCCATGCCTTTGTGCCATGCCTTTGTGCCATGCCTTTGAGCCATGCCTCTGTGCCATGCCTTTGAGCCATGCCTCTGTGCCATGCCTTTGTGCCATGCCTTTGTGCCATGTCTCTGTGCCATGCCTTTGTGCCATGCCTTTGAGCCATGCCTTTGTGCCATGTCTCTGTGCCATGCCTTTGTGCCATGCCTTTGAGCCATGCCTCTGTGCCATGCCTTTGTGCCATGCCTTTGTGCCATGCCTTTGTGCCATGCCTTTGTGCCATGTCTTTGTGCCATGCCTCTGTGCCATGCCATTGTGCCATGCCTTTGTGCCATGTCTCTGTGCCATGCCTTCGTGCCATGTCTCTGTGCCATGCCTTTGTGCCATGCCTTTGTGCCATGCCATTGAGCCATGTCTTTGTGCCATGCTTTGTGCCATACCTTTGTGCCATGCCTTTGTGCTATACCTTTGAGCCATGCCTTTGTGCCATGCCTTTGTGCCAGACAGACTACATGGTGCTTTAAGTCCTGTTCGGTAAAAGCAGCCCCCCCCCCCCCCCCAGTGCCAGCTATGAACACACCTGCACGCTAGGGCACCTAGGCTTCACTCACAGACGCCGGCTCAGACAGATATACAGACAGACAGGCAAGCAGACAGACATACAGACATAAACGCAGACACGCACGTGCACGCGCACGCACACAGACACACACACACAGAGACACAGACTAGAGTATATCAATTAAAATGCAGAAGGGAGACAACAGCACAGAGAGAGAGAGACAATGACAATGACAATGACAAATTCTTTTATTTCGAGGATAATGAATAAGCACACATGTGCTTTTTTACATCCAGTCCCCGCCCGTTAGGGATACATCTTAATAATAATAACCCAATACTTATACAGTCTCACAATAAAAACAAGGGGAAATAACCCTTTTCAAAACAGCTCCCCCCCAACAACCCCCCCCCCCCCCCCCCAAAGCAAGAAATTAAAAGAAAACCATAAAAATACCCCACCCCCACCCCCCAGAAAACCTTAACCAAAACAAACAAACAAACAAAAGAGAAGGAAAAACCAAACCAACAAAGATGATAAAAAAGAGAAAAACAGACAAACAACAACAACAAGAACAAGAACAACAACAGAGCCAAGAAAAATAACACAACCAAACTTAATAAGTCATAAAGATAAACATCTACACATTGTCAAATGGTACACATACTTGTTACACATAATTATAAATCCATTAATTAACAAACAAGATCATTTCAATAACAATGAAATATTTCACTCAAACTCCCATTCAATTAGTGAAAAATCAAGAAATCGAAAAATCAAATGAATAAACAAAACCAATTAAACAAGAAAAAAACCCCACAAAACACTCCCCTTCCCAACACCCCCCTCCCCTAAACAAACAACAACCCCCCAAAAGTCCAGACTAAATACAAGCGTGCGCGCGCACACACACACATACACATACACACACACACTTACGCACGTATAGCCACGCATGCACACCACACACACACACACACACACACTCTCACACATACACACTCACACACACATAATACACACACACACACACACACATCCTGGATACATATCCATTGCAAGACATTTCCTCACATACAAGATAATAGACACATGTCATAATTATCAAAATATCATAACCATACATTTGTACAGACAAAACCAGGAAATAAACATTATTTGATGTACGAAGACAGCAAGCCACAAAGCATCAAGAAAAATGACCAATCTAACATCAGCTATTTCAACAATAAACACACAGAACTGCTTTCTTTCCGCTCTCATCTGCACACACTGTGAATGGGCGCTCATTACTACTCACTGACACACACATACACACATACACACACATATACACACACATATACACACACACACACATATTCATGCATGCGCAATCCTATATACACATTATTAGAATTGATACAAAAGTCCACAGAAGTAATGAAATTGTCCAACAGAACATTGCAAATTAACAATCCATACCATTCTGCATTAACAACAAAATACAACCCAAACTTCATTTTAAGGGGGGAAAACTCAGACAAGTTCATTGTTAACAAAATCAAAACAAGCAAGGCACACACACACACACACACACACACACACACACACACACACACACACACACACACACACACACACACACTACAATTCAAAGCAAGCTCACTAATGTCAGTTAGAGAGAGAGAGAGAGAGAGAGAGAGAGAGAGAGAGAGAAGAGAGAGAGAGAGAGAGAGAGAGAGAGAGAGATTGATTTAAACTTCAGACAACAGACTTTTACTGTACATTTGCCTTAGGCCACAATACAAAAAAATGATGGGCATACATAGTGGGTAAATAATAATAATAATAATAATAATGTATGGAATTTAGATAGGGCTGAATGATAATAATAATATATGGAATTTATATAGCGCTGAATCTTGTAAAAAACAAACAAATCGAAGCGCTTAAATCTTGTAAAGCAACAAATCAAAGCGTTGGTATATGACATAATGTGTTCTCACATTACTATCAACGTATATACATGTAAAATAATGTATCAGCAACAATAACACAAGAAAATGACATCATCCATATCTTGAATATTCATCACAAAACAGTTCATGTAGGTCATAATCAACAATGTGTTAAATGCAGTATTATTCAATATAAGGATCAACTTCTAGAAAGTTATCTCATTTCTTCTTTTGGTTGCATGAAAAATAAATGGTGATAAATTGTATCTATCGGTAGATATTGTAGCTTTGAGTTTCACGTGCAAAGGAAGTCTTTTCAAAAATTTAACAAACTTAGTTCTTAAATCTTTATTAAACGTAATAGACTTTGATCTAAACTACCCTACACTACACAATACAATACAATACTACCCAACATGGGCAGGAATAAAGGGTTTTAACTCCTTATGAAGTGGCCATCCTCTGTAAAGTACCGGTATACCCCAGGTGTGTTGTTTGATGTGGCCACCCTGTGTAGGGTACCCCAGGTGTGTTAATGTTTGGTGTGGCCAGCCTGTTTAGGGTACCCCAGGTGTGTTAATGTTTGGTGTGGCCACTCTGTGTAGGGTACCCCAGGTGTGTTAATGTTTGGTGTGGCCAGCCTGTTTAGGGTACCCCAGGTGTGTTAATGTTTGGTGTGGCCACACTGTGTGTAGAGTACCCCAGGTGTGTTAATGTTTGATGTGGCCACACTGTGTCGAGTACCCCAGGTGTGTTAATGTTTGGTGTGGCCACACTGTGTGTAGAGTACCCCAGGTGAGTTCATGTTTGGTGTGGCCACACTGTGTGTAGAGTACCCCAGGTGTGTTAATGTTTGGTGTGGCCACACTGTGTGTAGAGTACCCCAGGTGTGTTAATGTTTGGTGTGGCCACACTGTCACATCCTCTGAAGAGACCCACAGTCAATCACAAGAACAGCATTGCACTGGATCCCAGAAGGAAGGAGAAAGAAAGGAAGACCAAAAGCAACGTGGAGGAGGACTGTAGAAAGTGAGATGAAGGCCATGCAGCACTCTTGGGGATCAGTGACTAGGTTAGCCCAGGATAGGCAGGAGTGGAAGCGCTTTGTTGCTGCCCTACACACCACCGGGTGTAATGGTTAATGATGATAATGATGATGTGGCCACCCTGTGTAGGGTACCCCAGGTGTGTTAATGTTTGGTGTGGCCACCCTGTGTAGGGTATCCCAGGTGTGTTAATGTTTGATGTGGCCACCCTGTGTAGGGTACCCCAGGTGTGTTAATGTCTGATGTGGCCACCCTGTGTAGGGTACCCCAGGTGTGTTAATGTCTGATGTGGCCACCCTGTGTAGGGTACCCCAGGTGTGTTAATGTTTAGTGTGGCCAACCTGTGTAGGGTACCCCAGGTGTGGTAGTGCACAGGGACCGATGATTGACACAGGAAACTGGCAACAAAGGGCCTTGACTTTACTCAATATTATTCCAGTTTGGGAGAAGAAGGCTTAAAGGGAAAGGGGTCAGGGATTAGGTGAGGGAGGGGGGGGGGGGGGGTGCCTCCAGCGTGTGTGTAAACAAACTTGTGGTATTTTGGGAGGGAAAGACTGCTGGTGAGGGGTGGAGGGGGGAGGGGTGATGTGCACTGGCTGGAGGGAAAGGATCTTGATCCTATGCCTGCTTTTCTTTTTACGCAGTACCTTCCGCAGCTTATCCCAACTATCACGAAGATTGTAAACTCATCTCTTCTTTCGGGACTTTTTCCAACATCTGTCAAAACTGCAATAGTTACACCTCTACTCAAAAAGCACGACCTCGACCCTAACATACTGAAAAATTACAGACCTGTTTCTAACCTACCTTTCATCTCCAACGTCCTTGAAAAAGTAGTTCTGAAACAACTCAACAGCCATCTTCATTCAAATAGTCTCCTTCCGCATTTCAGTCTGCCTATCGTGTCAACCACAGCACTGAAACCACCCTAGTCCATACGTTAAACACGCTTCTAAACGCTTCTGACTCAGGGAAAATCTCCCTTCTCACTCTTCTCGACTTATCTGCAGCATTGACACTATAGATCACTCTATCTTTTTTTTTTTAATTCAGTTTTTGCAGGCCATATGGCCCATAGGAACAACAGTTAATCATATACTTTCATGTAAGGTGAACATCCTTACTTCTGATATCTAAACATTTAGTAAGAAATAATCCAACTTTAAACATCAAACTAGGTTTAGTGTTCATACAAAGAAGCTGCACTTTCAGATTCGATGGAAATCTGTAATAATACAGAGGAATACATTTTCTTCGCAATAGAGCATATTTTGGGCATACAAGTAAAAAGTGACAAACATCTTTAATTTGTTGGCCATCACACTGAGAGCAGAATGGATCAGTAATCGGTTTGCCATAACGTGAAATTCCATTTAAAGGTAATCTGTTTGACCTCAGTAAACATATACCTCTACGGTATTCTAAAGATTCTACTTCACATACATAATTTGCTCTACAAATAATCGGGTGATAATCTAAGTAGTCAGGGTATGCTGATAGAGTGTCATGCCATTTTTGTTGGTACACATCTTGTATTCGTGTTTGGAATTCTTTCATGAAGGATGAGGAATTACCACAATTTTGCATTGTCCAAACATAACCAAATCCGTGGGTGCATAAAATCTTTCTAACATGTGTTACCCAATTTATTCTCCCTGCTTCATCCTGTCTACACAACATATTGTAGCATTGTCTGGGATATCTATGATCAGGCATATCCAAAATTTTTAGCCAATATTTGATTACTCTGGTAACAGTGTCAACAAAAATGGGATATCTACCACAATCGCCAAGGCAAATATTATTTTTAACATCTCTGCCAACCCCCAGGACCATTTTGCAAATTTTTACCTGTATTTTTTCAATATCATGATACTGCTGAAAACCCCAAATTTCAGAACCATAGAGGAGGATTGGTTTCACTTTTGTATCAAAAATACTAAAAACTGTAGATGCTGGAAGATTCTTTAACCTGAAGTACAATCTTTTGATACCAGCAACAGCCTTCAATGCTTTTCCAGAGAGATTTTCGATACATTTTGACCAGTTCAATGTTGAGCCAAAAACCACACCCAGATAATTATAACTAGATTTTACTTGTATCTGCTTTCCTAAATAACACCATTTTTCAGACTTCTTAGTAAATCCACCATTTTTAAAAACGACTACTTTAGTTTTGTCCATATTTACAGAAAGTCCCCATTTCTTACAATAATTTTCCAAACAATTGATCTTTTTTTTGCAAGTCTACAACTGAATCTGAAACTAAAGCAATATCATCTGCATACATAAGTAAGAGTATGCCTAGTGGCTCAGAAAATACATCTATGCCTTGAGTATCTGATCCAGTGAGATCTGATTCTAGTTCAGAAATAAAAATTGAAAATGATAGGGGACTCAATATACAACCTTGTCTGACACCAGAAATACAATCAAAATATTCAGTAATGTGAGCCCCGACTCTCACAGCTGCCTTCACACTTTTGTACATGCTTTGCAGCGTCATAAACATTTTATCATGGATTCCTTTTTGCAGCAGCAGAAATAAAAGTTTTATTCTGTCAACACTGTCAAATGCTTTGGAAAAATCTACAAAAAGAGTATAAAACCTACCACCTTTCTTTGTTAGATACTTTTGTGCTAGAGACTGAAGTGTAAAAATGTGATCGATGGTGCTGTAACCTTTGCGGAAACCAGCCTGTGCCTCAGGAATTAAGTGTGCACTTTCACAGAACTTTGTCAGTCTTTCATTCAGAATTGTACTATACAGTTTACCAGTTATGTTTAACAAGGAAATACCTCTATAATTATCAACATGTGCAGTGCTACCTTTTTTATGCAGAGGAAAAATCACAGCATGTGTCCAGCTTTCTGGGTATGTTCCTGATGAAAACACTGTGTTGAACAGAGGCAATAAAAATCTGACATGAATGTCAGTGGCATGCTGGAAAAAATCTGACATCAAACCATCAGGACCAGAAGCCTTACCACTCTTCAGTTTTTTCAAGGCTGTATAAACTTCACTCTCAGTGATATCATCACCAAGTTGTGAACCAACACAATTTTCACAATTACTGAGGTCATGCATATTCAGCATATTTTCAATTTCTTCAGTGAAAACAGTATCATCTGAGTGCTGATTTAAGGAAAACAGTGACTTAAAATAATCTAGCCATGAGCGTGGTGATATTTCATTTGATCTGCTTGGTTTCAAAGATGTCAGTGCTTTCAGTTTCTTCCAAAAGGCCTTTGAGTTCTTATTCATGCATAAGTCATTCAGATCCTTTAAAATTGTGTTGTTATGTTCAACTTGTTTTCTCTTACACAAGGATTTGAAACTTTTCTTTTGACGTATAAAAGCATCTAAATCTCCCTGAGAGTTTGTGTGTCTAAAACTCTTCAGTAAGTCATATTTAACTTGTTTACTTTCTTCACAATCATTATCCCACCATGGTGGCTGAGAGTGAGCTTTAATGTTTTTCTTCTGCCTGAATTTCATTGTTTCTGCAGCACTCTGTATAAAAGAGATATAAACTTCGCATGCTTCATCAATATTTCTACAGAGAGCCTCAGTAAAATGTTCAAACACAATCTGTACACTGTCAAGGAGATTACTTTGAAATAAACCGGCACTGTCATCTTTCCACACGTATTTTGATATTTCCTCTAACTCTATGTCTTCCTCACATGTTTCTTCATAAGACTCTATGGAAAAAGAAATGACAATTGGAAAATGATCTGATTCACATCTACTAGCAACAAACATGTCATCGACAAGTTCAAACAAGGAAAATGAACAAATGAAATAGTCAACAATACTCTTGCCACTGTTAGCAATGCAGGTTATTTCCCCTTCTTTATCACCCTGTGATCTGCCATTGACAATAACTAAGTCAAATTCCTTACACAATTCCAACAGCTTTTTACCAAAATTATTTACACTTCCGTCTTTTGATTTACGGCTAACCAGTGTGGGATCACTCTATCCTTCTCTCCTGTCTCCAAAAAACGTTTGGTATCAAAGGTACAGCCCTTACCTGGTTTAGTTCATACCTCACTGACCGATTCCAGACAGCCACAGTAAAAAAAAAAAAATCAATCAATTCCTGCAAAACTGGAATGTGGAGTCCCACAAGGATCAGTTCTGGGCCCTGTCCTGTTCACTCTCTACACTGTTCCACTCTCATACATAATCAACCGTCACCAGATCAACCATCATTTCTACGCTGATGACTCAGATTCAAAGCAGTGACACTCCTGAAAATCTGCCTTCTATCTTGACAAATGTCACTTTGCCTTCAAGACATTCAAAACTGGATGATACAAAACAAGTTACAGCTAAATGCAGATAAAACCGAAGCCATGATTATAGGGACCAAACACAAACTCTCTTCCATCACAACAGATTCAATAGAATTTGGCAATACATCAGTTCCGCTATCCACTGCAGTTAAGTATCTAGGTGTTGTTACTGACAACACACTCTCTATGCAAAGATTCATCACCCAGACCTGCCAGTCCTGCTACTATCAATTACGGCGTATAAGTGCAATCCGAAAGTACCTGTCCACTGATGCAACATCCAAACTTGTCACATCGCTTATTCTTTCACGTCTGGACTATTGTAATTCTCTTTTGGCTGGTCTGCCAGCATCATCTATCCACTCCCTTCAACGCATACAAAACTCTGCAGCTCGATTAGTCCTCAAAAAGAAAAAAATCTGAGCATATTACTCCACTCCTGCAATCTCTCCACTGGTTGTCTGTGCCACAGAGATTAAAGTACAAGATCAGTACCCTCTGTTACAAATGTCTCCACAGAACAGCACCCTCATATCTCTGTGAATGTCTTCACCTGTACACTCCTTCTCGTTCCCTCCGCTCTGCTGCAGATACCCTGGGCTTACGAATACCTAGATTCAACCAATCCACTGTTGGCCGTCGCTCTTTCTCTATTTCTGGTCCATCAATCTGGAATGACCTCCCTCTCTCCCTTCGTGAAAAGCCTACTTACGACAGCTTTAAATCCAGCCTCAAAACATACCTATTTCAAACCTAAGATTTTCCCCTCCTGTTTCATCTCATATCTGACCCTGCCTTTAAAAGCCCAAATTCCATCACCCTGCTGAAATGTACAACCTGTGTGTGTGTGTGTGTGTGTGTGTGTGTGTGTGTGTGTGTGTGTGTGTGTGTGTGTGTGTGTACTTTGAATGTGTCAGAATATTGTTAAACATTGTTGGCTGCTTGTGTAGGAGCGGATTGAATGGAAGCGCTCTGATTTGTAATTGCAAGATATAGCGCTCTATAAATTCCATATATTATTGTTATTATTATTATTATTATTATGATGGTTAGTTTTGGTTGTTGAGAGAAATGGCCAGTTTTTACACACACACACACACACACACGCACGCACGCACGCACGCACGCACGCAGAACATCCTGCGCACACGTTAAATCCTGTTCCGCTTTTCGTAAGAGTAGGCCATTGTGTCCCGGGTGGGAACAGATGCCCGAATTGTCAAAAAAACCCCAAACCACAGGGGGACTGGATGAAAAAAAAATTCCCTAAGTCCCTTTTTCCCCTTACACGTTATAAAAGAATAAATAAATAACACCACACACACACACCACAGCAGTTCTTTTCTTTGAAAGCAGCTCTGTGTGTGTGTTTGTGTGTGGGTTTCCCTGTGTGTGTGTTTTGTTTTGTTTTTGGAGAGGGAGGAAGAGGGGAGAAGCGAGAGAGAAAGAGGGGGAGGGGGGAGAGGGGAGAAGAGGGGAGAGATAACGGTTAACGTAACGATAACGATTTTTTGATTCAAAAAAAGGAAATATCCCCCTTTTTGAAAAGGTATCAACTTTACACATTTGCTGTAAAATTATTGACAAAATTTGATTTTGGGGAACAAGGTTTTCCATGTCACGAAATGCTTTAAGTCGGAAAGGGCTCACTGGCTGGGCCTCGGTTTCCCTTTTACAAACACCAGGGGGCATGGTGTGATACGTAGCTGTTGGGGCCCACTTTCCCCGCTCATTTGCTCTCTTCTCTCCCCCCCTCTTTTCCCCCTCTCTCTCCCCCTTTTCTCCACCGCTCTCAAGAGAGAGGAGAGAGGGAGAGAGAGGGAATCCCATTGAAAAATTGTTTAAATAACCCTGTCATCGACCCAGTAAATCCAGAAAGGGCTGTATGCTGTGGTCCCGTTTTCCCAATGTCCATGTAATGTTTGTTGTTCAGCCTTGTTGTTGGGGAAAAGATTTTTACTGTTTGTGAACAAAAAGCGATTTTTGCCCCGTGCCCCAATAAAACCATCTTTGACAAAAAAGGAAAAGGGGAAAAAAGCGGGCCCCTTGAGAAAGCGGGGGGGGAGAAAATGGGAAGGGGGGGTTTTTGGGCCCCAGGGGGGGGAAAAGGGGGGGGGAAGGGAAGGGGGGAAAGGGGGATTGGTGGGGGGAAATGGGGGGGGGGGTAAAAAAAGGGGAAAATAGAGGAAAATGGGGGGGAAGGGAAAGGGGGAAAAAGGAAGGGGAAAGGTGCCCCGGTAGAAGTGAAGGAAAAAGGAGGGGGAAAAAGGCGAGTGGGGGGGGGGGGGGGGGGAAAGGTGGAAAGGTGGGCTGTGGGGGGGGGGGGGCGGGGGGGGGGGGGGGGGGGGGAGGATGGAGTGCACCTCCGCTGGCGATTTTCCTGAAGGAAGGCGCGGTCACGTCCCTGGACGGGCCCAAAGGGCTTCCTTCCCCCCTTTTAAATAAAACCTGTCTTCTGGACAGCTGATTTTTATTATTATCTCCTACAAAAAACATTCCCCTCACTGTTTTCTCTCTTTTTCTACTCTTTTTGGGTCTGTAAAGGGAAAGCCTCTCCCTTTTCCTCCCCCAACCCCCCTGAACTTCCTTCTATATTTTCTGCATTTTTTTTCTAAAAAAGGGTCTACAACTTTCGCCCCTAAAAACGGGGATCGGGGAACTCCTTTCCGCCGCATTTCCTGTTTCCCCCCAATTCTTGAAACTCCTCCCCTTTTTCTTTCATCCGAAAAATTGGGAAAGAAACACGACAATTCTGAAAGAAAGGGATTTATTAAATAATGTGATCTTGATCCCATTCCTGCTTCTCTTTTCACACAGTCCCTACCACAACTTATACCCCTATCAAAAAATAAAAAACATCTCTTGTTTCGGGGAAATGTTCCATCCTCCAAAAAAATGCTATAGTCACATTTTACTCAAAAACTGCCCTTGATCCAAATTTGAAGAATTATAGACCTTTTTCCCAAATTTACCTTTTAGTTCTAAAGCCCTTGAAAAGTTGTATCAAGCGCTAACAACACTTTCTCCAACAAATCTTTTTCCCTGGTTTCGTTGTTATCCGTCAACCACAGCACTGAACCACCCTAGTAACATTTAAAAACACCCCGTTTTCTGTTTGACTCGGGGAAAATTTTCCCTTCCCTTACTCGACTTATCGGCGCCTTGATACATAGACCCTAAAATTTTCTCCCCTTTTTCCAAAAACTTCGGTGTTCGGGCCAGCCCCACTGGTTTTTCCTACCTTCGCCCGATTCCAGACAGTTGCAGTAAACAAGTTCAATCATTATCCCAAATGGAATGCGGGTCCCACGGGCAGTTCTGGCCTGTTCTTTTACTCTTTACACGCCCCCTGTACAAAATTTATAAAAAACCCGTCATAAAATCAACCTCACTTTTCGCGTGCTTCAGATTCAAAGCGGTTACCCCTGAAAATCTGCCTTCTCTCCTGAAAATATGGCCCCCCTGCTTTGAGATTTTCAAAATGGAGACACAGAACAAATTAAGCAAAATGCAGATAAAACCAAAACCCATGTCGTAGGGACCAAACAAACTTTTTATTAAACAGCCCAAAAAATTTGGGCTTTCATCGCCCCCTCACCATTTTGTTTAAAGTATTGGTTTTGTTATCGAAAACACACTCTATGCAAAAATTCGTCACCCGACCTGTCAGTCCTGCTATTAAATTTAGGGCGTATTAGTGCAATTCGAAAGTTCCTGTCCACGTGCAACAGCCCCAAATTGTTATTCTCTCATTTTTTTCACGTCTGGCTATTGCAAAATTTCCCCTTTGGTGGTCTGCCCCGCATATCTATCATTTCTTAACGTATAAAAACTCCGCAGCTCGACTAGTTTCAGAAAGAAAAAACTGAGCCATACCCCCTCTTGCGATCTCTCCACTGGCTGCTGGCCCCGGAGTAAATTATAATATCAGTCCTCGTTCAAATGTCTCCCAAAAATGCACCCCCCTCCTGGTTTAAAGCTGCGCTTTGATTTGTCTTTTCAAGTATAGCGATATAAATTCCATTTATTATTATTATTTTTTTTAGGTGGTTTTGTCGTGTTGTTTTGTCTGTCAATTCCCATGTCTGTTGTCGTTCATGTGACATGTCAGTTGGAGAGGAGAGAAAGGGGAGAGAGAGGAGAGGGAGAGGAGAGATAGGAGAGAGAGGAGAGAGGCAGGGGGGGGGGAGGAGGCAGGGGCGGGGGGCCGACACTGTCCCTTTATTTACCCCTTTGGGGCCACAGGAACCCCTGTAGGGTCCAAAAGGGCATGGTCACAGGGGTACTGGTTTTTGGGGCATCCCTAGTAAAAAATTTTTGAGGGGAGGGGGGGGGGGAGGGAGGGAAAGAAAAACGGGGTGGGGGGGTTTGGGAAAGGGGGCAAACCAAATTTGTTTTTCCGCGGGGCGCCCTCGACGTTTTTCCCTATCCCCCCCGGGTTGTTCCCCCCACCCCCCCCGCCCCCCCCCCCCCCCCCCCCCCCTTTTTCCCCTTTTTTTTTTTTTTTACCCCTTCCCCCCCCC